>JAGFPH010010638.1:23301-38875 GCA_018207615.1 Philaenus spumarius | reverse complement strand
GACGGAGATTCCAGATCCATTTAGCAGACAAACAATTAATTATCTCTTGCTTTAGAAGATAAGATAATATACTATATGTTATATGTGACCAGGCGATGATAACTACCTAGGTTTTTCGCCATAAAAAAAAAATATGGAGATGTGCGAATGTTTCCGAAGTTAAACGATTATGTCTCTTTTTTAAATTTGTATACACAAATATATTGATGACAAAACGTTGTATTTATATACAGTTTATAACTTCTAAGCAAATATTATAACGTATTTTATATAGCATACATTAGTTCTATAATTCATATTTTTTTAAATCAACTTCACAAGAAGTTATAACGATTGAAGTTGTAAACATAACCCCAAACTATAATCTACACTCTGGGTTTGCTTAATTGGTACAGATGATGGGTGAAATCAGCTGTTTAGATGTACGAATGTTTCCAAAGTTAAACAAATAATTAATTATATTTTCTTTAAATTTGTATAAAAAAATATATTGATGATAAAAGATTGTGTTTATATTCATTTTATAACCTCAAAGCAAATTTTATAGCGTAGTATTATTAGCCTACATTAGTTACTTAACTCATGTTTTAAGAAAATCCACTTCACAAGACTTATATTGATTGAAGTTGTAAACATAACCCCAAAGTATAAAATTTGCTAGATTTGCTAGATGATGTGTGAATTCAGCTGTTATATTATAATATTACTCACGTACGTACGAACGTATACTCACTTCTATAGGAGTTGATATGAAATCAGCTGTTAATGGAAATGTTAGTTTAGAGGGGTTAGATGAATCACTAATACTCTCAATGTTACATCTGCTTAGTTATGCGTTTTTAGTGAACAAATATTTTAGCTGGGCAGTAGAAATAATTGTTTTATTTGGAAGCCTTGTAATTTAATACATACTTCTAATCTTAAAATAATTTATATTTAATAGTTTGAACTTGTATTTCTTAAAAAAAAAACCTCAAAAAAACTTTAATTTAGATTTTTAACATCAGCTATTACAAAAGGGTGATTTTTAAGTATGGAAACGGCTTTATATTGCGCAACTGGGACGTTCTTGGCGGTAGAAACTTATGCTAACCTGTACAGTTTTAAAAGTCCTACTTTTTGGTGGTTTTGAAATTGTTGTCCGCCATCTTGGTTCCGCCATATTGGATTTAACTTTATTATTTTAAATGAGATGATGGTCATATGACACATCACCTCAATGTGAAATTTCAAAAGAAAAACAATGGCGCAAACCGTTTTTTGATAGATGCCTTCATTGTAGAATTATTAGCATTCAAAGTTGCAGTTTTGGGAAAATTGTGATCACAATAAAATTAGGTAGAACGCACTGCACTATCCAATTTTACATTTTTTATTCATGAAGTATCTAAAAGACTAAATTTAAATGGTGGTTAGATATGATAATATTAAGTATAACAATAAATGGACATAGCAACAACTAAAAATAAGTGGCTATTTCATGAACCATACATCAGCTGTAGGTGCTAAATTCAGCTAATAGGTATCTAAAAGATCAGCTGCGACAATTTGTTAAAAATTTATTTCATATCCTGTTTGCAAGATCAGGTAATAAATTCAGCTAATTGGTATCTAAAAGATCAGCTGCGACAATTTGTTAAAAATTTATTTCATATTTTGTTTGCAAGATCAGCTGTTAATTTACAACAATTAACTTTCATGTACTAACAGTACAATTTATACTACTACTTGATTTGATATTGCTAGTAAAAATAAAGTTTTAGGCCAAGTTGTTCATTATTTAAAGCATTTTTATTAGTGCCTTCTGTTTATTCCGTTCATTAAATTACAAAAATTCAAATTGGAATGCCTCCTTTAAGTGAAACTGAAAGAATAACGCTGCTGATGATGCATGGGTATGGTGATAGAGTACGGCCTTTACAAGAGGTATGTGATTTATTTAATAATACATTTCTAAACCGAGAACCGATTTCTAAATCCACTGTGAGCAAGACAGTACGACGATTTGAAGAAACCGGTACTGTAAATAATCGACCTCGCACCGGTAGGCCACGAACTGTTACAACTGATGTAAATTCTTTAGATGTATTGCAGTATTTTGTTGACGACCCGCATTCATCAATTAGACAAGTCGTTGACCAACATGTCATAAGTTATTCTTCAATCCAAAAAATTCTCAAGACAAATAAATTTCACCCTTATAAGCTACACTTGGTGCAAGAACTTTCGGAAGACGATTTTGACCGCAGAGTAGAGTACTGTGATACAGTAATGCAAAAATTAGACATTGACAATAATTTTTCTAATTTAATAGTATTTTCTGATGAGGCAACGTTCCTGTTAAATGGTGAAGTGAATAAGCAAAACTGTAGATATTGGAGCACAAATAATCCCAGATGGATGATGGAAGCTCATACGCAACATCCTCAGAAAGTAAATGTTTGGGCGGGAATCGTTGGTCATTGTATTGTAGGACCTTTTATTTTAGATGGAAATTTAACAGGAGAAACTTACTGCGACTTGTTAGTGAGTAGGATTATACCAAATATCCGGGTAACTCTTGGACAATATTTGGATAACTTATGGTTTCAACAAGACGGGGCACCACCTCACTATTATCTAAGGGCGCGGCAAATTTAAATGAACATTTTCCAAATCGCTGGATAGGTCGTAGAGGAGAAAATAAATAGAATTGCCTGCGAGGTCACCAGACCTCTCTCCTCTTGATTACTATTTTTGGGGGTACCTTAAACAAAAAGTTTACCAGACAAAGCCTGCAGATATTAACGAATTGAAGAGAAGAATAATTGATGAATCTGCTCGTGTACCACCAGACATGATACAAAAAGTTACAAAAGAATATTATTCCAGGTTAGCACACTGCCAAGCTGTAGAAGGGAAGCATTTTGAACATTTACTTTAGAAAGGTATTTTGTCAAAATTAGTTAAATACTTTAATTAAATTTAGTTTTTTAGATACTTCATGAATAAAAAATGTAAAAATGGATACTTTATGAATAAAAAATGTAAAAATGGATAGTGCAGTGCGTTCTACCTAATTTTATTGTGAACACAATTTTCCCAAAAGTGCAACTTTGAATGCTAATAACTCTACAATGAAGGCATCTATCAAAAAACGGTTTGCGCCATTGTTTTTCTTTTGAAATTTCACATTGAGGTGATGTGTCATATGACCATCATCTCATTTAAAATAATAAAGTTAAATCCAATATGGTCGAACCAAGATGGCGGACAAAAGTTTCAAAACCACCAAAAAGTAGGATTTTTAAAACAGTACAGGTTAGCATAAGTTTCTACCGCCAAGAACGTCCCAGTTGCGCAATATAAAGCCGTTTCCATACTTAAAAATCACCCTTATATATATTATAGTTTTGTTTTCATTGTAGTTAAAGACAAAATAGTAATTTATGGATTTTATTTACATTTTTACTCAGTCGTCGGATGTAAATTAAAAGAATAGTGAAGTAATGAAACTTTAGAAAAAAATACGACGGAAAACGACTACATTTCTTAAAAATTACTATTAAGTACTATTACTATTAATTTTAGGTAATTTGAGTTTTAGTTAAAGAATGGTTACATATTGACTCGTTGGGAATTTTGTTTGAATATACAGGGTGTTCATAAAGTCCGTTTAACCCCCTTATTATTTTTTTTGCTGAAAATAAATTAACAAAACTTTGTATTTTTTTATATCTTCTGTTGCATAACAGAAATTTTTTTTGAAATATCTGACCCTCTATGATTTGTTGGGCTTAGGAAGGTAAAGCGGTTAGAAATTTCGAATTTAACCATTGATATAAGGTTGTAAAAGAGAAACACAATGGCGCAAGCCAGAGCTTAATATCCTGCTTCGTTTCAAAGTACTGGAAATGCGACCTACTTATTCCTAATATTAACAAATTAATAACCTGCTTTGATGCTATGATAAAAATGTAATTTTTCCGAACTTTTAGTGCCCATAACTTTGAAACGAAGCAAGTTACTAAGCTTTAGTTTGCGCCATTCTGTATCTCTTTTAATAAGCTTTTCAATGGTGATTTACCTTAATATTTGAAATTTTTAACCCTCTCCCCCCCAACCCCCCCCCCCCCCCCAAATCATAAAGATTCAGATATGTCCAAAATTCTGTGTTGTTATGCAATACAAGATATATACAAAGTTTTGTTAACTTATTTTCAGTAACAAAAATAATAAAGGAGGTTAAAGCTACTTTATGTGAACACTCTGGATATTTAATCTATAGAAGCTCGTTCCGCTGTAAGTTATTTTATGATAATATTATTTATAATCGATTTTTACTAACGATTATTATTATTTTAAAATTATGTAAAAACAATGCTCTTAGTCTATCTACTTATATAAAGCTAGACGGTAACACTGATTCATTGACATTAATTAATTATTAGGCACTTCCCGTAATCGGACCCCCCTCAGCCTTATACTTGAATTAAAGCTCTCGACGAGAAACTATTTGGAAAATTGCCAGAATTTAATATTTTTTATTTTGGAAGCACCTTTTGAGCGGGGAAGATTTTTAAAATGTTTACAATTTCTTCATTTTCCCACTTTGAGCGCGTTTTGTAAGAAAACAGTAAGAGATAGCAAAAAATGTTAAATACAAAAGTTGTAGAAAATTTAATTTCAGACCAGCCACTTTTCATCACATTTAAGATCCAATCATCCATTTAGCCACTATTCATCCGAGAAGGGAAGCTCCGCCCAACGTTCTTAAAGCTAGCCGGTTTCACTGATTCACTGACATTAATAATTAGGCACTTCCCGTATTCGGACCCCCCTCAACCTTATACTTGAATTAAAGCTCTCGACGAGAAACTTTTGGAAAAATTGCCAGAATTCAATATTTTTTTATTTTGGAGGCACCTTTTGGGCGGGAAAGATTTTTTAGATTTTTTAAATTTTTTCATTTTTTTACTTTGTGCTCGTTTTGTAAGAAAACGGTAAGAGATAGCAAAAAATTTTAAATACAAAAGTTGTAGAAAATTTAATTTCAGACTGACAATTTTCAATCAGATTTAAGATCCAATCATCCATTTAGCCACTATTCATCCGAGAAGGAATTCTCCGCCCATAAAGCTAGACGATTTTACCGATTCATTGACATTAATTATTAGGCACTTCCCATAATCGTATCCCCATCGACCTCATACTTGAATTAAAGGTCTCGATGAGAAACTTTCAGAAAATTTTTTAAAAGTTAACATTTTAAATTTCGCAAGTACCTTTTGGGCGGGAAAGATGTTTTAAATTTTTCATTTCCCCACTTTGATCGCGTTTTGTAAGAAAACGGTAAGAGATAGATAAAAATGTTAAATACAAAAGTTGTAGAAAATTTAATTTCAAACTAACGATTTTCCATCAGATTTAAGATCCAATCATCCGTTCAGTCGATATTCACCCGAGAAGGAGCTCCGGCACACAATCCTTAAAATTTCCCATGTTAATCTTATGGAGATAATGTTTAATGAGTTTGAGTCAGCTGACAAATAAAACAGCTGATTTATGCTCGGTCACCTATGTACAAACGAGCTAAAGATTAACGAGATTCTTTAGCGAATTTTCCAACTGCGAGCGAAGCGAAGCATCCATCTGAGGCCGAAGGCTGAGGCGGGGTTGGGACGTCCAGGGGCAGAGCCCCTAGTATTATTATAAAGAGGTAAAATTAGTTTGTTTGTTTGTACGTAGGGGGTAATTTGTGGTACTATTGAAACGATTGAAAAAATAGTTTTATTGATAAAAAAACTACACTATCCCTGAGCAACATGGGCTATAATTCATCTTGAAAAATATTTTTATATCAATATTCGTAAATTTAGTCAGAAAGAATGCTTAAGTTATGCCTAGACTGATGAAGCAACACATGTATTTACATTTATTACCATAGCAACCAATTGAATAATAAAACAGATAAAACAGCTGTTTGGTCTAATATTTCCATTAACAGTTGATTCAAAATTTGAATCAATTATTTGTGTTTCTAACTTTTAGGTTAGGTTGTTATTAAAGTGTAGACCTGAGCCTTGCTGCTTCGTTTAACCTTTATTAAAACTGTTGCTGTAAAATATACTAAATAACTTGATATGAACATTTAACATTATTTACCATCTTAGCTTTATTGTTATTATTAATCCTACACCTTATTAAAACAACAAGATTTTCTGTATAGAAGGTTCCAACTGGATTGGCGTGCGGAGCACGCAGGGATTTATTCTATTACTATATTATAAAGTAAACTAAAGCAACTGGTCTCAAGTAAGTGAGAAACGTATAGAAATAGAAATATGTAATAAAAATAAAGATTTCGGCCAATAAAAATGCTTTTTATTTGTCCAAATAAAATACATAGCTGAGGATAATAAA
The DNA here is from genome assembly GCA_018207615.1 of Philaenus spumarius. Lineage (NCBI taxonomy): Eukaryota > Metazoa > Arthropoda > Insecta > Hemiptera > Aphrophoridae > Philaenus > Philaenus spumarius. The sequence continues at coordinate 32,473 of JAGFPH010010638.1, read as the reverse complement.
GATGTACTGTGTTGACACACTGATCATCTGATTCTAAACATTTTTAATGAAATCTTTTTCATGTTTGAAAACTATCATTATTTATATTTCTTGTGTATAGGAATAGGTCTGAATATTGCCTGTTATTTTTAACATGTTTTAACTGTTGTTTTATTATAAACTCAAAATTAAAATTTTACTCAACTTTCTTTTAAATTGCTTCTTGATTGTCATATTTTTAGTTTCTTTTCCACCAAAGTTTTTAACTATACACTTTAGATTATGTTCGACAAAAAATATGCATTAAGTGTTTTGATTTTCCATATTTCTACTACCATATTAAATTATACACGTGGACCGTTGTTTCATTATTATTTGAGCTTTAATACATTTCTTCTGTTTACCTAAGCTTTGTTAAAGGATGCGTTTTGCAATACCTTTGTTTCTATTTTAATTTCCCAAAAGACTTAAAAACAACAGAATTATATAATGTTTAATGTGAACAGGTTACAAGAACAGGTTAATACAAATTGCACTCCGCGGGTTCTCTGTTACGGAAAATTACATCTGTGAAGAAGGTAATGGAATAACGTAATGACATCAACGGTGGTGAAAAGCAATTTTATAAAACTAAATAAGAGGAAAACCTTGACCCAGAAGTGGAACAGCGTTGCAGTAAATGATCTCATTCTTTCTTAAACAACACTTTAGTTGTTTTTATTTATTTTATTTTCCCCATATGTTTCTAGTATATGCAATGTTTGACTGAGCTTTCTATTAGGGAAAGAAACTGCAACACACACAGACACCAATATGGATAGAATTAATTAACCTATACCGTCACATGTGGTTTTGGAGTCTATTTTGTCACATTTGGGTAAACATTTCCTGTGTCTTTCTTCTGAGTTATTTGTTTTCTATTTTAAGTGTTTCTATTGAAAAGTTTAAGAATAATAAAGGAGTAGATACATCCGGTCCACTCCGTTTTTATTCCCCCCCCCCTCCAATCACCATACCATAAAAAAAACCTTTCCTATTGTTTCCTTGTTTTGATTTTTTTAACCTACCATTGATCTTTTGAATTGTAAACCCATCTACACTACCATCTTTCCCTACAACACTTACTTATGATATCTTTACCCTCCCCCTACGCCCCTCCATAAATTGTTTCCACTTATTTAAACAAAACGAATTCGAAAATAGGTCATATTTTTGAACTGTTTATTAATTTATTGTTTACAAAATTTTGTAAATAAACGACATATTAACATTAGAAAACTTCAACTTAGTACGTAAACCACAAACATTAGAAAACGTCAGTAAAATAATAATTTTCTTAGCTACTGGCTAGTCGAGTAGGATTCACACGAAAAACAAAAAGACACTAAATTTGGAATTAGCCTACTTTGTATGAAATAAAGTCACATTTTTATTTTAGAAATGTAAAAATTAAAATCGCAAACATAGGGACATTCAATTAGAGGAAAAAACTAGAGTAACAATGCTAATAAAAAGTTAAAAATGTAACAAAAATCCTACGACCAAAAGCCCCTTATTCTATATTCTAATTGAGCAGTTATTTCATTGAGAAATTGAACATTCATTAAATACTTGAAAAATTAAAACTTATTATTCGTCAACTGATCCAATTTATGTTGTCTTACCTTATTTTTCACTTGCAATTTCGGTCCATTCGAGCATCATCAGGACAATATAAGCTTTAACACACACAACACAACAATAGCACAAACATGAGTTTCACTCCGGCGGAGAACGTTAAAGAATAATATTGTTCATTCAAATGTAGTTATGTTCGATGACGTGCACGTCTGATTACTCGGAAGTGACTCAAAATTAAAAATTGGATCAGCTCACGTATAACAAGTTTTAATCATATCACTGATTCGTGAGCTGAAATGGATTCGAAAAAAATGTTTGTTTCTCTCATAACGTAATGATTCTAAGAATTTAGATATTTTACAATACTTCTCACACATACTTTTCTGGAGCATTCTTTGCAAATAGGATCGCTGCATTTCGTTGCATTGAATCAGTTTTGCTATTTTTAACTCGGTAAATGTGATAATAAAGATACAAATATTATCTTTAAATTTTATTTTTTTTCGTATTGTTATATCAAATTATTTAAAAGTTAACAATATTATAATGAAGCAATGAATCATGGAATAGTATGTTTATACATTACATGAAGGTATACGAATATTTCCGAAGCTAAACGAATGAGTATTGTTTAAATTTTTATAAATGAATATATTAATGATAAAAGGTTATATTTATTTTATTTTACAAGCAAATCATATAACTTATAATAACCTATTATTAAATTAACTCATATTAAAAAAAAAAAAAAAAAACTGAAGTAGTAAACTTAACCCAAAAATATAATAAGGTATTGTTTAAGTATTACAGATGATGGGCGAAATCAGCTATTACATTATATTGTTACACACGTATGTATATATGTACTTACGGATATACACTCGCTTTCATAGGAGGTAATTTTTACCATCCATATAAACTTTGAGCATTAGGATATCTTTATTTAAATAAATGATCAACCCTCGGTCGGGCGCAATACATAAACTAACACGAACGGGCGCATTGTATCTCAGAGATACTTAATTCTTACAGTGGCTTTACCTAAATAGTAAATAGTAAGGATCATTGTTATTTTCAAACTCTTCATCAGTATCATCACTTTCAGAATCACGTGTCAGAATCACTTTCCCGCTCTTCAATTACATCTTCATTGTCGCACTCGTCCAAACTTCCATTAGCGATTCCATCATCTTCTTCCAGTAAACGTTGAATAATCACTGCATGGTGGTCATTAGTAGTATTCAAACGGTATAAATCCATCACGGGTACAAAAAAGTAACAAACAAAATAAAAAACAGATTTTTAACACATAATAAAAATAACAAGGTCTTGAATAAAAAAAGTTTAAAGTGTCTACTTATAACATATATTATATACAATTTACAAAAAAAAAATTTACGTTCAAAATATTTAAAAAATACAATATTTAAAAGACAAAAACTATAACATACACAGGCACAACGTATCTGGCAGATAAAAAACTGCCTCTGAACAAAAATCAAGGTCTATAACTGGATCAACAAGTAAGGGAAGCGAGATTAGGAAGGTATTGTTAGGGGCAAGCTGTCGGCTTTTCATAGTTAGAAACTACAAAGAAAAATGGCGCACTGTTACCTGTCAGTTACAATTCGCCCGATGGAGGGTTAAACATTTATGTCAAGGTAGAAAGGAGATGGGCGTGAGGGGTTATTACATTTATGTAACACTAGTAAGCCGCGTGAAAAAATCACAGGCAGACACACCTCAGAAATACATCATTAAAAGAAATACTATTAAAAAACAACAGACATTATCTAGGCCTGTCTAATTAGGCTGACGGGGATTTTTAAATCAGTAAATGTGTACAATTATGAGGATTGTTAAACTCTAGGCCTATTTGCTAAAAATTGTTATTTATATACGTTATTCTATATTTAAAGACATATAAAAATATTATCTTTTAATTGCTTTTTATATTGAAAGATAAAATGATTTAGAAGTTATTAATATTATAAAGAAGAAATTAATAATAGAAAATGTTTATGTGTTATTCGAAGATGGTCGAATGTTTCCGAAGTTAAATGAATAGGTATCTCTTCTTAAATTTGAATAAACTAAAATGTGGATGATAAAAGGTTGTATTTAAATACTGTTTATAACCTCAAAGCAAATATTATAACGTATTTTGTAGCATAAATCTAAATAAATAAAATCCAAATACCACTCACTCACTGACTCATCACGAAATCTCAAAAACTAAAGAACGGATTGCAATGAAATTTTGTATGTAGCTTCCTCTAGCGCCGTGGGTGCTCGCTGAGAAAGGTTTTTTTAAAAAAAATCTAAATTTTAGGGGGATGGCGGAGGGGTCAAAGTTATTAAAAAAGAAACACCAAACAGATTTGAATGAATTTGGTATGTAGCTTCCTCTAGAGCCCTAGGTGCTCGCTAAGGAAGGTTTTTTTTTTAAATTCTAAATTTTAAGGGGTTTGGGGTCAAAATTATTAAATGTCACCATAAGAAATACATAGTGTAATATATTTATTGATTTATTTTTTATTATGTACCTTTAACTTTGATTTGTCTATCCGTGCAAAACCGGATCGGAACAGCTAGTTAGTTATATAACTCATATTTAAAAAAATCATTTTCACAAGAAATTATAATGATTAAAGTTATAAACATAGCCCCAAAGTATAATCTACTCTGTGTTTGTTTCAGTATTACAGAATATGGGTGAAATCAGCTGTTGTATTATATATTATAAACGTACGGACGGACGTAAACTCGATTTTATTTGAGTTGATCATATGTAAAAATAGCAATAATACAAAACATAATATACGAATAAGAATAAATTTGTAAATATGCAAAAACTAAATGAGATAGACATAGAGAGTATAACAACTAAAGATTGTAATGGCAATGAATGCTCGTAATAACTTCGTTTGACTGTATTGAACATTTCCCGCGGGAAATTAGTTAAGTTGTTGCCTCTGGTAAGGACAAATCTTGTTTCAGTGGTTGCAACGACGTCAGAGGTATTGGTAATGCCAGCTTGGCTTGGAATACAGTCTAGAATAAACATTATAGCTTTTAAGAGGTAAATCCTAGATTAGATCACGTTCTTATATGCTACATTGGTACAAATAAAATTAATAAGATACATTCGTAAATGTCCATATAAATAAATACAGTCACATACAATTTCTAACTACACGTAAAACCTGAAATTCTCAATTAAACATGTAGCAAACTTTAGGTTCAATCTATTTTTCTTCTTTATCAAACATTTTATTAATTGGTCACATAAAATTTGAGAAATACACGAAACCATACTATACATTGTAACAATATCGTACATTTTTCAACTTTTCATTAGGAAGTAACTATTTTCTATTTTTATATAGAAAATAACTAGAGGATTATAAAGACATAACTATGAAAATATGATAGGACATTATTAACAATTAAATTTTCTACCATTAAAAATAATTTTTAATAGGTAGAAAGTAAAAGCGTAAAATTTATTTATTGATTTTATAGTATTACTAACGGACCCACCAATGCTTCGCTATTGCTATTGCTTGATTTACCTAACCTAAAATTATATTCAGTTTTTGATCCAAATCAGTTGTTGATCAAAATCAGCTGTTGATCAAAATCAGCTGTTTTAAGATTTTCATACGAACAGCTGTTTTTTGTGCCCCTGATAAAAATATTTCTTCTTCTTCCTTAAGATTGACCTTCCATAAGATTAACATTGAAACTTTGAGGGCCACTGGGACGTTGCCCTAATGTCCTAGGACCTTGGTAAATGGCCTAAAACCTTCCCTGGGTTAACCTGTGTAAGTATGAAAAATTTCAAAGCAATCGAAAGGACGGTTTGGTAACGCATAAAGGACAAACAGACGGACATACATTGAATTTTATATATATAGATAATATGTACAGAGCGTCCTTTTTACAGGGCCACTTTTATGATCTCCATAAGTACAAGATTTACAGCAAACTTTAAATGGTGAACTTCACCTACTTTTTAGGGACATTCAAAAAATTAATTTGAATTTTCAAAATTTTGCCTCCTTTTTCTAATATGTTTTTATGTCTTTTTAGAACGAAGTGCCTTAACGCGGGTTGCGGTAGGAGTTGACAAATAGAAAATGTAACGCGTAACGAAAAAAGTGTTATTAATTGGTTGCTATGGCAATGAGAGTAAATACATTCAAGAAACTTGTGTTTCGGTTCATCAATATTTAAATTAAGAGACCATCGTTCCGTCCGGCGTAGTTCAAATATTGTCGTCAAGCGCTGAAAGACATTCAATAAACATGAAATGTTGGTTCATCGGTCTAGGCCTAACCTAAAATTATTGTGTGTACATTCAATTTATTTTACCTGCCTTAACGTCAACATACACACAATTAGTTTAGGTTGGGCCTAGAATTATAAAGCGATATTTTATGTTAATTGAACGTATTTACAATTAATGGACATTTAACGGTGTTTACCATCATAGCTCTGATGTTATTAGCGAATTTCCATAGGAAAAATGAGCTATTGCAGTGGCCCTTATGGTGAGACCCAAGGTCGGGAGTAGCAAATGAGCACCGATCATGGTCCCCAGAACACGTTTTGGGGTGTCATTAAAATTCATATATATATATGTATACATATATATATATATATATATATATTGCAACGACGCTAGAGTTGCACGACGCTGGGGGAGGAAGTTTGTTTTCCTTTTGTCCCCACGTTGCGACGTCAACCCTGCAACGACAGACCTTTTTTATGACGTTCGGGAGCCACCTCTGCAATGTAGCCCCGACGCTTGTCTGTCTGTAGGATTTCCCTACTTTGTTACAGAATAAAGAGATTATATCACCTACTGGAAGTTTAAGGCAAATTAATTTTAATAGCCTAGGTGATATAACTCTGGTTAAGATAACTATGCGTATAGTCACCTTAAATAAAAATATTTTATTAAATTCCTTCCAGTTATTCAAGTTACTATTAACTTTAAATTTGCTCAGCTCAGTAATTAATATTATATTTATTTGACAATCTCCGAGGAGTGAGAACAGTGGAACTTTACCTAGAATAATTAAATTATTTGTGCTTTGTGAAATTTCGTTGGAAATGCCAACTTTGCGTTTCCGCCCTTCAATATTGATCATACACTGAAAACAACTTATCATATATGATACTTAGATAATAGGAATTTCTTGAACAAGGTAAATTAATTATATTAATTGAAATCAAAAGAAAATTTATTCAATAAAACTCAAAATACTCTGTGGTTCTTTCCACTACAAAAACATAAATTTTAAACTAAATTTACTATTTACATAAATTTTAACTCTTTTAGGTAGAACCATTTATTATTCCTTTATACTTAATTATTCCTTCTTTTTTAATATTTATTATTTAATTATTTAATTATGAAAATGATTTTATATATTTAATTTACAAGATTAATAATTTTATATTTTGAAAAACCTAATTTTTTATCTCAACCCAGTATCAATAATTATTTAAATTTAACTCAGGCAATATTTTAATAAGGGATATCGTAACTTTTCTGACAGACCTTTTTTTATTACTGCGACCCTGGACTCTGAACACCTTTCCCAAGAATGTTGATTGAAATACAGCTTCCCTGAAGTCCGGTTATCGTTGGTGCGGTTGAACGTCTCTCGTGGTCTCAGCTTTTCCTGGTTTGACTTTCCCTGATGTCTTCTAACGTTTTCCCTGATTTGGTTTAACGCCTTCCCTGATTTGGTTTAACGCCTTCCCTGATTTGGTTTCCGCTTCTTATTCCAGTAGTCCTTCAAAGTCCATGTGTGGTTCCAGTTATTGTCATTACATCAGTCCTGTGATTCCTGTAGACTACGTCATTTATAGATTTTTTGACGCACCCGCTATATAATTAACTATAGCGTAATTCACTCAAACTGTCCAATCGTTTTTTCACTGTCTGTAATACTAACTGATTTTACACTGTCTTTGTTCATTTAACTCGTATTTACGTTTGATAAATTTTAATGAAAACTGTTACTTGAAATATTATATCGCATAATATTATAATTAATTAAAATGTTCACTGTTTGATTGACACATATCTTACTACTGTCTTTATAAAACACTGCTTCTAAGTACGTAACTATAACATCGCAGATCCGTCTAACAACGTCGATCTAAAGAAAAAAACTCCAAGAGTGAGAGAGCGATTCCAGCTTCCAGATGAGCGATAGATATATCTGAGATAGGTAGAGTGATAGATCGTTAGAACGAGCTCCGCGGCTCCCGCTGTACTCCACTTATATAGCCTCCTTTGCCGCCTTCTGAGTACCAACTGCCTTTCTTATTTTTCTATTCCTTGTTCGATATCTTGCCATGCAACTTGCATTGATTTCTTTAAGTTTTAGGTTGGTACTCCCCCCACTAACTTCCTCGTTAGGCCTTGCCATCAGCTAATCTAGATCTCCCCTCCTAACATTTTCTCCTATTGTCTTACTTATTTTCCTCGTAGTTTTCCTTTAACTGCTTTTATGAACTTGCGGTTTTCGTAATCGTATTCCTGATACATTTTCCTTTCTTCTCAAACTTGAGTGATGGTCGTACTACGTTTGGTTCGCTTATGGCGCTGCCTCGCGTATTCCGCGGTTTTTCCTCACGAAAACTTTTCTGGTTTTGAAGGAAAATCTTTTTTCTTTTTCCTTCTATGTTGGTTATTATTTTATGATATACTAGCCAAAATTTCCATTCTGTCCGAAGATTTTTCTTCTGTTTTTGGGACTTGCAAAATTTGCCAAATTTAACATTTACTTTTGAATTTGAATTTTAACTTTAAAATTGATACTTTCGATTGAGATTTACAATTTTATACCCTTACTACTTTCTTAACACTATGTTATTATTTTTACCACCTTTTTCATTCTATTTTTAGCAAATATAGGTATGAACTTTCTCACCTATTATTTTAATTAATTAACAATTTATAAACTTTTTATCTTATAAAACTTTTACTTCTTTACAACTTGTTTACTTTTTCATTTTCCTTTTTTCATTTTTTATGGTGCTTTTTCACCTTCAAACTTTAACAATTATCTCTAACTTTTAAAATATCAAAAATTCCTTAATTTGTTATTTAACATTTTTTATACAATTTTTCTTACGCTTTTCAAAAATATCTTTTTCATTTAATTTTGATGAAATTTGAGAATTTCCTATAACTTTAACTCTTTATAACTTTAACATTTTTTATTTTACAAAATTGTGACTTCCATGAACAATGTTTCCACCTCCCGTGTTTCACATTTACCCATAAAATTCATCAATTTTATACTTTTATTTAACACCTTATTCCTGTATAAAAACAACTAATTTTTCTAAGTCTTTTAGGCAACTTGAAACAAGTTCCTGGACAAAAGTCCATCTCTGTTGACACAGTACAGTTGGCCGGGACTTGTCGTATTCTAATCTAGTTAAGTATAGGGTGTACCTCAACTCCTGCTATGAAATCTTGATTTTTGCAGTTTTACAACAAAACTCAATTTTTCACGCATTGCATAAGGTTCATCCGTTGCAA
>JAGFPH010010638.1:0-14666 GCA_018207615.1 Philaenus spumarius | reverse complement strand
CCATGGGTTTATAACATACTTTTATAATCAAATTTTAAACTTGATAAAGTGGTGGAACCTACACGAACAGTAATACCAAAAATAAATAATTATTTTTATTGAATAGACAACAACTTATTGCATAAAGCTACATAATGTTTACATTATCAATGTATTGATAAGGTACATCTTTTTGTCAAATTATAAAGTTGATAAAGTGGTGGAACATAAGCAAACGGTACTATCGAAGGTAAAATAGTTATTTTTAATAACTGGACAACGACTTAACTACATAAAGCTTCGTAATGTTTACATTATCCGCGTATTTATAAGGCAGCTTTTTCTGTCAAATTAAAAAAATGATTGAGTGGCGGAACCTAAACAAAAAGTCAAAGAATGCTGTCAAACTGAAAATCTAGGTTTATTAGTAACTCGATATTAATTTGAGACCATATACTACATAATGTTCGCATTATATATGAATTTTATAAGTAAGCTTTTGCTAGATAGACTGTACAGTGTGTAGAATGGCGGAACCTGAACAAACAGTATTGCACAACATAAAATATTGGTTTATTAATCATCCGTCCATACATTTAGAGCAATATGATTTTTGATTAGTGTACATGAAACGTCATAGAGTGCTAAAATAAATATCAAGGAAATAGTGTGCATCATATTTCTGTTGACTGTTTCCCATTACAGTATTTACAGAATGAAGAGAGTTATTGATTTTCCACTTTCTTAGAATTGAACTGATATCTTTAATTCTGTAAAATATAAGGACTGTGTGTCTATTAAAGAATTATATTCCTGAATAATCTCCAGTCGAAAAGAAAAGTAACTTAACACCCAAAGTTATTGTGTTTCATTTTGTCAAAGTTATTGTGTTTCATTTTGTCCTTATTCTTTTGATATATTTTGTATACAAAGTAACTTTGTAACTTGACAACTACTTCCTTGTTAGCACAATTCAAAGTGAACAAGAAGTCTAGTGAAACCAGAAACTACAAGTTGCTAAAGACAAAGTACTACAAGTAATATTTGAAGTTCTTTTGCTACCGTCTGTATTATAATAAACTAGGGGAACCCTCTGCGTGCTCCGCACGCCAACCCCGTTGGAACCTTCTATAAACATAATCATGTAATGTTTTTTCCATAATAACGGTGTAGGATCAATAATAACCCCAAAGCTAACGTGGTAAACAATGTTAAAGGTTCAAATCGAATTATTTCGTATATTTTATAACAGCAGTTATAATAAAGGTTAATAGGAACAGCAAGGCTCGGGTCTACACTTTAATAAAAACCTAACCTAAAAGTTAGAAATACTAGAAATAATTGCTCCAAAGAGTGAAATCAGCTGTTAATGGAAATATTGGAGCAAACAACTGTTTTATCTGTTATTTTATTCAACTGGTTGCTATGGTTGCTACAAATGTAAATACATGTGTTGGTTCATCATTCTAGGCCTAATCTAAGATTTTGTCCGACTAAATTTACAAATATTGAAATAAAAAATGTTTTTAACGGAATTAATTATGGCCTATGTTACTCAGGGATAATGTTGATTTTTATTATTAAAACTATATTTTCAATTGGTTCAGTAGTTCCAGGGATTACCGCCTACAAACAAACAAAAACATGTTACCTCTTTATAATATTAGTATAGATAAGTAAAACCTTTGTTTTCCCGAACAAATTTAATAATTATTACAAAAACACATTTTACTGATGCGTCAATTACAGTGATTTGTGGTACTAGTTTGTGTAGTTAGGTTTAAAAATGAACAATAAGTTAAAAGTTTTAGAATTTGTATACAATTTCTAACTTTATTTTAAACCTCCTTGTGCAGGAACACTACTTGAATCAAATTACGTTTGTGTTTGAAAATCAGTATGGTTATCTTAAAGTCCTAATGAAAGTTATACAGACTTTCCTAAATAAGTTTCATTAGAATTTTATAAAATGTTTTTTAACTTTAAAAGAAAATCTTTAAAAAATGGTAGCCCAGTGTTTACATTTAGTTCTTGCTACTATGGTAACGGATAATACAATAATGTGGCTGGCGTGCCTTACCGTCTTTGTGACAGTTCCTTTTATTTTTTAAGATGGATTACTAGTTTCGACCTTGCATCCAGGTCATCTTCAGATCCATGAATGTGAATCCGTTCACATGGACTTCGGATTCACCTTCATGGAAATAAAGATGCTAGGTCGAAACTAGTAATCCATCTTTAAAAATAAAAGGAACTGTCAAAAAGACGGTAAGGTGCGTAACCCAAATTATTGTTAAATATTCAGTTCCGGTGGCTAGAATTTCAAAAATTAATAACGATTAGTACATTGGTGATTTTTAGTGCAACATGATTCGCCAATTCGCTGACATCATCTACAGGCTAACACTTAACATAAAACTAAAAACACTAAACAATAACAACACTCAAATGACATTTTTAAATGTTGGTTTTGTTCATTTTTACACGTTCTATGTTATACAAAATGTGTTTAAGTAGCCTCATGTTGTTCCAGCTGGTTCTACTAGGTACTTCACTCAGTAGAACTTTGTACTTGACTTCCAAGCAGTTTTTAGATTACAGAATAGTAATTTGAAGATTATGTTTAGTTTTGGTAATAATATGTTTTGATTACGAATTAATGGGCTAGGCATATTAGCAAATAAACGGTACCAGATAAATGCCACATACTTTCTGCCAGTTGAAACTTTATACCTTCCCAAGAGTAGTATAGGAGGTGGTTATTTAGAATTGCAAAAGTAGGAAAGTGTTACGATGGAAAATATTAGATGCATGTAACACACGTCCATATTATATTATTATATTATATTATATTATATTATTATTATTTAAATTATTCGATCGATTTCGAACAAATTTGCACCAAACATGTCAATTAGGCCTGTATAGATGGACGAAAAATATTTTGAAAAACAACCACCTTTTTGGCCAAAAACCCTCAAAAATCAGTTATTATTATTATTATTATTATTACCTAAACGAGAATTTTTAGAAATATTCGGTTTTTTGCATATGGTAGGGTACCAATTGCTACAAATAAGCCAAATTTTATCAAAATCGTTAGAGCTGTTTTTGAGATATTTGGATATTTCTCGGTTTTTTTGCAATTTTGGGGGGTAAAAACCCTTAAAAATAAAAAAATTTGAAGAAATGAAAAAAATGCCTGGATATATTCCAGACCTACACCTACATACCAAATTTAATCCAAATCGGATAGTTGGTATGGTCTCCAGCTCTGTACACATCCTTTTAGACTCACGGACAAACGGACAGACATCACCAAAAAAACACTTGTTTGGGTTCAGGGAGAACCAAAACAAATAATTCCACTAAAAATATTTTTGGGTTCAGGGAGCACCAACACAGATAATTCCACTAAACAATTTTTTGGGGTTCAGGGAGCACCAAAACAGATAATTCCACTAAAAATTTAAATTCGAAAATTTGGACGAAAACAATACTTTCTCCATATTCTACGTATAGGGTGGAGAAAGTAAAAATGGGGGCTCAGAAACAAGTTTTGGTATAGTTTTTTTTTCTCCCCCATCATGTTTTTTGGGTCGCTGAACACGAATTTTAAGTTTGCTGGCAAAAGTTCTGCCGGAAATTTGTTTTTTGCCACTTTTTTTCAGTTTTCGGCCTATATTTAAAAAATTAAGCCTTTTTTCGACAAACCCATTCTACACAAAATTAAAGTAGACAAAATTGCCTACATTTCTTATACAAAACTTTTTTTGTAAGACTAACCGTTACGCAGCTAGAGTGCACCCGATAGGGGCCATAATTTCTTATCCGGTGAAATTGATTGATTACACGGAAATCACCCTTGCTGTGATACTTAACTGTTAAAAAAATTTTTCTTTTCCAACTGGTGCTTTTTTTCACCAAAATTTTAAACTATACACTTTAGATTACGTTCGACAATTAATTATGCATTAAGTGTTATTTGTCCATATTTCTACTACCAGATTAAGTTATATATTATACGTAGACCATTGTTTATTATTATTTGAGCCTTAATACATTTCTTCTGTTTACCTAAGCTTTGTTAAAGGATGCGTTTTGCAATACCTTTGTTTCTATTTTAAATTCCCAAAAGGCTTAAGAACAACAGAATTATATAATGTTTAATGTGAACAGGCTACAAGAACAGGTTAATACAAATTGCACTCCGCGGGTTCTCTGTTACGGAAAATTACATCTGTGAAGAAAGTAATGGAATAACGTAATGACATCAACGGTGGTGAAAAGCAATTTTATAAAACTAAATAAGAGGAAAACCTTGATCCAGGAGTGGAACAGCGTTTGCAGTAAATTATCTAGTTCTTTCTTAAATAACACTTAATTGTTTTTATTTATTTTCATTTCACATATTTTTCTGGTATGTTGAATAATTTTTTTTCCAGGGGTCTCCCCTAGTAAATAATAATTCGACCACTCAGCTGAACCGCTGACATGAGTTGAGCAAATTTCCAAAATTAAGTTTACAGGCCTATGTTTTAGGGTTTCAAATAAAAATTTGGGAAATAGACGGTGCTGAAAACTTGCAAAATGCTTCGCACGCAATTCCGTATATTGGGAGTATCTTCAATACACAAAGCATTGCGTACTTCGCACGCCATTCAGCCTATTGGGAGTATTTTCAATACACAATGCATTGCGTGCTTCGCACGCCATTCCTCATATTGAGAGTACCTTCAATACACAATACATTGCGTGATTCGCACGCCAACCCCACGGCAAAATCCACCACATGGCTCTGAACAAGGTACGTTTATGGTATTTTACGTTTCGACCAATTTTGGGGGAACCGAGCGAGCTATAAGGTCGCGTAAAAAAACAAAATGTGCAGAATAACATCCTACATTTATATTTGTAGAAAACAACTATAAAATACATTTATTATTGTGTGAAAATTAAAAAAAAATTTACTTCCGGTCAAAAAACGTGCTTCCAGTTTTGGATTCTTTTTGGCTAACGAACTCGTCCGACCGACGTAGACAACCAACGTGTGTACCAAATCGGATCTAAAATGCGGCCGCACACGTTGGCACACGCGTCGTTTGTCTACGTCTCTCGACGAGTTCGTTAGCCAACAAAATAAAACAACCGGAAGAACTTATTTGACCAGAAGTAACTATTTTTTGAAATTTTTGTACGAGAATGAAACTTAAGTTAAAGTTTAATCTAAAATAATAAATGTAGAATATTTTTCTGCACATTTTGTTTTTTTCACGACCTTATAGCCCACTTGATTCCCCCGAAATTGATCAAAACCTAAAATACCATAAAAGTACGTGGTTGATTTTACCGTGGATAAAATCCAAAACCCACTCACTCACTGACTGACTGACTGATCACAGTATCTCAAAAACCTTACCACCCAGGAACTTGAAATTTGGTACACATATTGTTCATAGGCACTAGAGGCGCAATAAGAAAGGACTTTTAAATATTTGGCCTGTAAGGTTTGAAACAACCCCTAAAACCAAAAATATTGTTTGTTATTTATCTAAAAAAAACTACCTTCTAGGAACGTGAAATTTGGTACACGTATTTTTCATAGGCACTAGAGGCGCATTAAGAAAGAGTTAAAAAATAGTTGGCCTTTAAGGGTTGAAAAAAACCCTAAAACAATAAACATTGTTTGTTATACTTTCCTTAAAACTAGAAAGCTGAAATGTTGTACATTTATTTCTTACAAGATACATATAAAATAAAATAACCAGTTTTACGTTTTATCACGTTCTGCTGAAGGGTGAAATTTAAGAACAATCCCTATATATATAAATATTAATTTAATAACGCACTAAGATAATATTTTAAAATATTTGGCCTTTAAGTGTTGAAACAACCTCTAAAAACAATACATATTTATTTGTATACTTTCCTTGAAGCCATAGATAGAGCTGAAATATTGTACATTTATTTCTTACAAGATACATATAAAAAATAAACCAGTTTTGCATTTTGTTACAATCTGTTAAGGATTGAAAATGTAATAACAACCACTAAAAACAATAAATATTAATTTTTATTCTTTCCTTAAAGCTAGTGAACTGAAAATATTTTAGACGTAAGCTGATCAAAATAATCCCGATCTATACATTCGCATATTAAAGACGTATCTTGGTGATCTGCAAACATCTAGCTAAGACTGTGATTTACCAGTCCGTATATTAAGCGGTTGAAAAAGAAGACGCTCTTCACTCTGGTTTGTTTAGTTTTTTTATTGATTTAATTTATTCGGCACACATACCGTGACGAAGGCGATTGACGGGCAGCCTGTGAACAATGAATACCAAACTAATTGAAAATACATGTTATAATAATTATTTTATTTCACTGTCATGAAATAATGGATGAAAGAAAATTAATACAATTAATTATGAATCATAGTGATGAAAAAAACAAATTCCCTGTAGCGAAGCACGGGTATTCAGCTAGTTATTCTATATTTATTTCGTTGTTGAAGTATCAGCTATTGCATGAATAAGCTTTAAACAATAATGTAATTAAATAATGTGTCCTTTGTTGCAAACTGTATTGTTTTAAACACACTTTGTATGTAATTAAATAATTTTTTTATTACATTTCTACTGAATTTAATACAATATAGTAACCAACCATGAAAGATTAAATAACATAGTTTGCAATTATTGTAAACTAGTGTACCCAGCAATGCTTCGCTATTGCTTGATTTAAGTTAAAGGGTAGGCCTAGTAATTCCAATTTCATTAGATTGACTTAAATAATCGAATTGTATAATGGTTTTCATGCCACTTAAGAATATAATACACAAATTTATATTTATAGTTTGTAAACCTTTATAGATAATACAGTAAACCTTTTGTTTGCTTTTACCTAAATTAAAAAACTGATAGTTGTGAGGAGTTGAAAGAAACATGATTCTAAATTACAAAAATTGTTTGCAAATAAACGTGTTTTGGTTCATTATAGGCCTAACCTGAAATAATGTTCCATTTTTATCCAAATCAGCTGTTTTATGATTATGTATAACAACCAATGTTTGAATTCAATTAATATATAGTAAGCATTTTTAGTTGATTTTTGTTTTTGTTGGCTTTAAGTTGGTCAATCTAACCTAAAAAAGCTGTTGGTTTTGACGATTAATAAACCGATTATAAATAATGCTAAGTAAAGTTGCTATGGCAATGAATGTAATCAAACATGTGTTGCTAAGCTTCTTATCCGAACAGCTGTTTTTGCGAGTTATGGCCTTGAGTTGATACGAAAAGCACATCGAAAAAAAACGTTCAAATTTTCCCGTATTTGAAAATTATCCGGAAATTTTTCGAAATTGTCCTTGTATAAAAACCTAAATCAGACTATTTCGAACATTTTCAAATGAAAAAAAGCCACATTGGTTCAGCCGTTCTCAAGTGATGACCTTAAAAACGAACAGCATTTCATTTTTACTTTCTCCACCCTATACGTAGTATATGGAGAAAGTATTGTTTTCGTAAAAATGTTCGAATTTGAATTTTCAGTTGAATTATCTGTTTTGGTGCTCCCAGAACCCCAAAAAATTGTTTAGTGCAATTATCTGTGTTGGTGCTCCCTGAAAACAAAAATATTTTTAGTGGAATTTTTTGTTTTGGTGGTCCCTGAACCCAAAAAAGTGTTTTTAACGTGGTGTCTGTCTGTCAGTGTGTCAGTATGTATACACGACCAGAGGGGACACTATTGGTCCGATTTTCATGAAATTTGGTATGTAGGTACTAAACCCTAATATCTCCAGGCGTTGTTTTCATTTTTTGGAATTTTTAATTTTTAAGGATAATGTACCCCTAAAAACCAAAAAAAAACTACAAAAATGCAAATTTCTCAAAAACGGCTCTAACGATTTTGATCAAATTTTCAGTATTTATAGTGCTTAAGATGCCAAACAAAATGACACCACCCGCTTTTATCAAAACTTCGGCGTTTCATAATTATGGGGAAAAGTTAAAAAATAAACAAGTTTATGTTGTCAATCTAGCATCACGGCAACGGCCGCACGGATTAGCACAACGGTAGCGAGGACGGCCAGTAATTCAAAGGTCGCGCGATCGCATCCCGCCTGGGACAAATACTTTTTTGTACGATTGACGTAGGTAGAATATTATTTTTTTGTTTTGTTCTAAAAAGTAGTAAATAAAATGATTAAAAACAATATTATTTTGACTACAGTAAGTTGGGAGAAAGTTTGTGTCAGTTAACTGATACCGTTTATTATTATATGGATTATACATTTGAATCAACTTTTGTATCAGTTATTCAATTTTATTGGTTGCTATGGTAAATGAAGTTCAAATTACTTGGCTGTGTTAGTTCATCAGTGTAGGCCTAACCTAAAGTTATTTTGTGTGTTTAATTTTATTTATGTATTTTTCCTATACTAGGGGAGACCCCTGCGTGCTCCTCACGCCAACCCCCAATGGAACCTTCTAAAAACAAATGTTATGTTTTATTTATAATAAAGTTACATGATTAATAATAATAACCTCAAAATTAAGATAATAAATAATGATAAATGTTCAAATCAAATTATTTCTTATATTTCATAACAGCAGTTATAATAATGGTTAAAAGAACAAGCAAGGCTCAGGTCTACACTTTAAAACCCTAACCTAAAATCTAGAAATACAAAAATAATTGCCTCAAATTTTGAAATTAGCTGTTAATGGAAATATTGGAACAGACAGCTATATATTATCTGTTCTTTTATTCAATTTATTATTTTGGTAATAAATGTAAATACATGTGTTATTTTATCATTCTAGGATTAACCAAACATATTTTTCCGACTAAATTTACAAATATTGAAATAAAAAAAGGTTTTTATCGAAATGAATTATAGCCTATGTTACTCAGGTAAAGTTAAGCTTTTTATTAGTAAAACTATTTTTTCAATCGGTTCAGTAGTGCCAGAGATTACCCCCTACATACAAACAAACAAACAAACACACTTTACCTCTTTATGATATTAGTATAAATGTATGAAGAGTTAATAGGACAGCCATACAACCTTCAAAAAATCACACTTATAAGGTTTCTCAATGTGTGTGTCAACGTGTATCTTTTATAGGTTAATAAGTAGCAGATTTTATTTAAAAATATAATTTACTGTCATATTATTTTACAGAACAGCTGTTTTATGTTTTTAATTTATTTATTTAATACCAAATGTTTTAATGTAAACTGCAGAACAGCTGTTTTATGTTTTTAATTTATTTATTTAATACCAAATGTTTTAATG
Organism: Philaenus spumarius; assembly: GCA_018207615.1. NCBI lineage: Eukaryota > Metazoa > Arthropoda > Insecta > Hemiptera > Aphrophoridae > Philaenus > Philaenus spumarius. The sequence goes on along the minus strand of JAGFPH010010638.1, from coordinate 5,386 downwards.
TAAACTGCAGAACAGCTGTTGTATGTTTTTAAATTCTCATGTATTTCTTATGGGGATTTTTCGATTTCGGAGATCTCAAAAACCACTTAGTTTTTAATTTTAGAAAAAACTTATATTTTTCCCTCGTTCCTTGAATCGATACCTTTAATTTGACACCTCTCCCATCATCCTCCGATTTACCAAATTCCCACAATTTTGAATCTAAAATATTGCTTACAGAAATATATATAAGGATTTTAATAGGTATTCTGCTATTCGGGGTGGAGACATATCCAACAAATCAAAGATTATAAAAATTGGTTCTGCCGTTCTTGAGTTATAAGTGGTGTAACAAACCCAACTTTGTTTTATATATATAAATTTAAAATAATACACCTAAATCCATAACATTTTTGATTTTAATATTTAGAGCTGGTCCTGAACTATAAGTTGTTTGTGGAAAATATTAAATTTGGAAAGTAATGAAAATTGTTTTACTAATCCTAACCAATACAATAGTTTAGATTTTATTTGTATTACTTTCTCACTATACTATAGTATAGAGAAAGTATAGTGATCGCAAAAAAATCGATGTTGAGATTTTTGTGGAAATATCCGTTTTGGGACCAGCTGAGTCCAAAAAAGTGGTTTTTACAAAATGTCTGTCTGTATGTCTGTATGTCTCTATGTCTATATGTATGTCTGTATGTATACAAAGCTAGAGAGAAAACTATTCGATCGATTTCAACCAAATTTGCACCAGACATGTCCAGTACGCCTGTATAGATGCACGAAAAAGGGTTAAGAACAATTTTGAAAAACAACCCCCTTTTTGGCCAAAAACCCCCAAAAAAATCAGTCCTTATTTTTTTATTAAAAAACGCCTCTAACGATTTTGATAAAATTTGGCTTATTTGTAGCCTTTAATGTGCCCTACCATATACAGAAACCCGCATCTTTCTAAAAATTCTCGTTTAGCTAATAATAATAACTGTTTTTAGGGGGTTTTTTGGCCATAAAGCGGGTTGTTTTTAAACAAAATTTCAAAACCATTTTACGTGCATCTATGAAGACCTAATTGACGTGTTTGGTGCAATTTTTTTCGAAATCGATCGAATTGTTTTCTCTCTAGATAATAATAATAATAATATTTATTAGTTAATCTCCAACTTTAATAAAAAAAACTCTCCTACCCCACCCTACAAGTCACAGTGAATCTGTTTAGTAATTTAAATGTATTTGTGAGAAAGTATGTGCCAGTTCCTGGTACCGTTTATTTTATTAGCTAGTGAGTAATATTGAAAGCATATAACTTCAGAGTTTACCTTTACAAAGAAAACATGTTATAATAAAGAAATCATGCAATGTAAACGGTACTGAACATTTCCCGTTGGAAATGAGGTATAGCTTGATCAGAACAAAAATAACGCTTCAGTTATTGCAATCATACAAGATGTATTGGAAATGTTACCTTAGGGCTGGAAATATCAGTGAGTATATTGCACAAACTATTGTACCTTGAAATGATTTAACATTAACTGAAGACTAAATTAGGCTTTTGACTTAAAACAAGTTCACTGCTAATGACGCACATGTGAGCTTGACACTGAACACTATGAGAAGCGACCGACGCGCAGTGCATTGCGTGCTTCGCAAGCCAAGCCCGTATTGGGTGTATTTTCAATATGCAGTGAATTGCGTGCTTCGCACTCCAACCCCAGTATTGGGATTATTTTCAATACACAATGCATTGCGTGATTTGCATATCAACCCAAATATTGGGAGTATTTTAAATACACAATGCAATGCGTGCTTCGCACGCCAACCTCCGTATTGGGTGTATTTTAAATACATAGTGCCTTGCGTGCTTCGCACGCCAACCCACGTTTTGGGAGTATTTTCAATATACGACTTAAACTTCTGACCAAAAGTACTTGGTAGATCTCAGTATGAAAAAATCAAACGTCCTCACTGAACTGATTTTTATTTTTTTAGATTGTTAGAACGGTCCACAGTCGGAATATTTACAAATGTTTTTTTTTCTTTGTCTGTGTGTTGCTGGCTCGAAAATACCACAACTGTGGAAGCAATGGTCGAGAAGAACCAAATTAAGCTGTAGAACGTTATTTTTTACTCATTTACAAATGGTACTTTATCCGTGTTTTTCGAAATTGATATGCTTATTCCATGGTATTCCTGTCATATATTTTCTACTAGATTTAACTAATAGTTTCGTATATAATATGGCCTCTAATTATTTTTATTTTTTTTTTTTTACTTTCTCCCCCTACATAGTATATGGAGAAAGTATTGTATTTGCCAAAATTTTCGAGTTTGAGTTTTTGGTGGAAATATCTGTTTGGGGCCCCCTTGAACCTAAAAAAGTGGTTTTCGGAGTGATGTCTGGGTATGTGTGTGGATGTTATCAGACCTAGAGCCTAAACCAGTCGTCTGATTTTGATGAAATTTGGTATGGAGGTACTAATCTACGGTATCTCCAGGATTTTTTTCATTTTTGTGAATTTTTGATTTTTAAGGGTAATTTTACCATAAAACCCCTTGAATGAACGGAAAAATCTACTTTTCTCAAAAACGGCTTTAACGATTTTGATTAAAATTTTATAGTTTATTAGGAACCTAAAGTGCTATAAACTGTAAAATTTTTGTCAAAATCGTTCGAGCCATTTTTGAGAAAAGTTGGTTTGTCCGTTATTTTATGGATTTTTATGGGAAAATTACTCTTAAAAATAAAACAATTTGGTATTTTGAATTATTATTCTACTGATGTAAAGGTAGAGTATGTTTATAGTACAAGAAATAATATTTTTTTTATTAAGTTCCTATAAAGAGGGAGAAAGTATGTGCATTGAAGAAACAACACTATAAGAAGCGAAACCCCCATGTTATCAGAGGTAACACTTTTCAACAGTCGAAAATGCCTAGTTTGGATCGAGGCCAACAGGTACCGCCAGCAGCATCACCGCACGGACTGTACCTTCTTTATTGGGACTGTACATTACGTGCCCGCCCCTAGTGTCAACTTCACAGAGAAAAAATAGTTTTGTCGATGCGTAAACGTAAACAACTGCTATGCTCTCCATTGGTCCGATCACGCTATTCTATTTATTTATTCTGGATTCACGTTTTTATTCATTAATTTTCACAATAAAGTATATTTTAGTATTTGTTTTTTATTGCGTTTGTAAATCATTTCGTTAATTTATAAAAGTTTTGTAAATCCTATTTTAAAGTGAGAAAACAATAACTGAAAGAGAAGAGCATCTCGTAGTATTTTGTTATAATTAATTATATTTTCAAATAATAATCTATATTATTAAATGATTTTTGTCGAAAACCTATTTTCAATCGCCCAGCCTCTCCTAATGGACCGATTTTGAAGATTTAAAAAAAATGTGTTTATTTTTTATCTCTAGATATGTCATCAAGCAATAATTTTTTTTTGTAACATTCGAGGTTATAAAAATTCTAATTTTATACATTTTTTCGTTTTTTTTATTTATTTGAAAAAATAAAAAAGGACGAGGTTGGTTGATAGCTCAATCGAAAGAGCTAAAAATTTAGAACATTTACGCCGCTTACAGTACCCTTCTATATCTCTTACAGATTTCCTGTTATTTGAATTATTGTATAATTATAGTAATTATTGAATTATCAATGTTAATTGTGTAACGACCGTTATTCTAGGTTTGTGCTTCACGTGTACCGAATGCGTTTTTTAAGCGTTTGCTTTGTAATTATTGAATTATCGTTGGGGAAGTACATTATCGGCCTATTACGTCAGTATTTTTCTACCAATTTGTAAAAAAAGTGTAATTTTATTCGTTTTACACTGCAGAGTTACAGCAAAATATAAAAATCCAATAAATTGAGTTTATTATAACAACTGACATTTAAAAATTACGCCATGTTATTTAAATGGGAGAAATTTGTGCAAGATCCATTAGTTTGGGCGTCACCAGTTAGGCTCATGACAAATGTACCAATTTGAAGCCCAAACATTCCCAAAAATATAAAATTTATCATTTCCTCATTTTAAGTTTGTTAAAAAATACAAATTATAAAATCTTAAAAATTCCCCACGTTATTTATTTTTGTCTAGAAGCTCGCCCTTTGTTTGAGAGAACCTTTCAACGTACGCTCATAACATATATTTCAATTTGAAGCTTAAACCTTCTCATTGTGTCATTTTACTACTTCAAGTAGGGATTAATAATTCAAAAAGGAATTAAGGAATTCAAACCGTTGTGGTAAATTGTATAGTATTTTTGTATTTACAATTAACAGCCGATTTATTATTAGTAAAATGTCTAACTACGTGCTTTTAATAATCGGACAGCTGATCTAGTTATTGTGTTATTTGCCTGTACATTTAAACACAATTGTAATATTTATAAAGTAATTAATTATTAAACCTTAAGTGTGACATTTTTTAAATTTCTGATATCAATAAAACGAAAAATTACTAAATTTTTAAATGTAATTATCTATTGCGGTTACATTTTTAACGTGCGTACAAAACGTAATGAAAAACTTGTTTAAGCTATTGTATACAACTGTATTTCAATTTTAAGCTTAAGCCTTCTCATTGTGCCATTTTACTATTTCAAGTAGGGATTAATAATTCAAAAAGGATTTAAGGAATTCAAACCGTTGTGATAAATTGTATAGTATTTTTGTATTTACAATTAACAGCCTCCCCTAGTTAATTACTAATAATAATCTATTGAATAGATACATAAATCTAATAATATAAGATTTTTTAATAAACGGGTTGAAAATATTGAATGATTTGATTTGGTTAATTATTTGTTTAACTGTTGTTCATTTAGCACCACCAGTGCATTTAGTGGTTTGTTAATAAGTGCAAGGACCATCGTCAGTTCATCTTGGAGTAATTTGTTAGGATGAAAATATTCTACAATATAAAATGGTTATCCCATTATCTAAGAGATAGAGCACTAATGGTAGGTCAAAAGCGAAGACAGAACTTCAAAGAAAATTTGAAACCAAACTCAAAACTAATGAAACTGAAAAGTGTATAATTTAATGTATTAAGAGATATTTAGTTCACAGTGTATGGGGCTGCTAAATGTGTAGTATAGATTGAAGAAAAACTGAACACCCTTTATCATTTAATAATTTGTATTGACCGACACGTGCTTTGAACATTTGTGCCATGACTGCGGTCCAAATAACAGTAAGTTATATATTTTTTAATATAATATAAAATATATCATATTAAATTTCATAAATTATAAAGGGTGTTACGTTTTTTTTTCATCTATATTACAAAATGTAAGATAATGTTTCTTACGGCTGAACTTTTAGGAAATCGCTCCTACCAACAGGTGTTTCGGACCCGTCCAGTTGTTTTTATTTTAGTATC
>JAGFPH010010637.1:5356-33958 GCA_018207615.1 Philaenus spumarius | reverse complement strand
CCGCAATTATTCAAATAGCGTTTTTAAAAAAATACCAAACTCTTGGGGACAAAATTCTTTATCCGAATTGCTTGGTAATTTTTCGCTATAATTAATAGTTACAACGGAAAAAAATATTTAAAATCAACCTATAGCGGTGGTAGGTTACACGGACATTGCTCAGCCTAAATCTATTTAAAACCCGCAATTGTTCAAATAGCGTTTTAAAAAAAATACCAAAATCTTGGGGACGAAATTCTTCAGGCGAATGGCTTGGTAGTTTTTTGCTATAATTAATAGTTACAACGTAAAAAATATTAAAAATCAATGTTTTAAATTGTTAATAAATATTAAACAAAATATTTTTCTTAATTTTTAAAAAGCCATTTGCTTGCATATTGACCATAGCTTTAAAATGACATATCGTTTATAATTTTCCGATCAAAAATAAAGGAAAAATTTGGAATTTAATTTAACATTGGTCTTATGGAGTGTCAGCCAACATGGCAGACAGCTAAAGCCGACCCTTAACGGCTGTTCTACAGGGATTCCATGTTAGCAGAAACAAAACTATGCGGCGCGAAATGTGTGGACAACGCAGAGCGCCTGCAAATGCCGTGCGGTAACATACGAACACTGCTGCAAACCGTCCTGGCTCAGGAGACTTCTTTCCTCTCGCGGACAATACCTTTCCTCGGAATTGGAATGCTGTGAATGGTCGTGATTCGGGTTCCAACTCGATTTGCCAATATGATGATGTTAGGTCTAAGGTGGTGATCCATTTTGAGTTACTTGCTTTGGCTAATAATTCATTTATGCTTCTATTACACTTGTAATCTGGTGTTATAAGGGCGTTTATTCTTCTCATGTCCAAACATATTCTTAGGTCTCCTGATTTTTTCTTTACTATTATGATAGGGTTGACAAATGGGCTGTTTGATTCTTCAATTATGTTGTCATCTAACATACTCTGAATCTCTTTTGCGACTGCCTCTTGTAAATTTATCGGAATTGGGTAGGTTTGAGCTCTATAATTTTCTGGTTTTTCTACTCTAATCTTGTGTTGATATAATCGACATCTACTGGGTTTTTCAGAAAATATCATATGGTACTTTTGGATTAATTCAATTATTTGTTCCTTTTCATTTGGTTTTAACTTATCATTGTCTTTAATTACATTTCGGATTTCATTGTTAGCTTCTTCAGTCTGTTGCGCTTCGTCGTTGGTCCATTCTTCTTCATTATTGTCATAAAATAAAATTCTGCACTTCATCGATTCGCTGTATTCTTCTCCAAACTTTATTTGTAACAATTCATTGTGTTTATCATACATTATCAATGTGTTCTCATTAAAGTTTATTGTCATTCTCAATAATCTTATCATGTCCATCCCAAGTATGCATTCTTTTATTAGATATGGCACTATAATGCACTGTATATCAAAATTCAAATGTCCTATTTCAGCTTTTAATAATATAATATAAGATATTCTTTTATATTTACCGTTGAGCGCAGTTGTTATATATGTATTGTTGACTGGTAGCTTTTCTTAATGATTTAAGTTATCTTTATTTCTTTGAAACCATGTATCGGATACACAAGTTATTGAACTGCCTGTGTCGACTAGTGTAGTAGTTGGTTTTCCGTTTACTTTAAGTTCTATTTCAGGGCACTTATAGTTTACTATTTCCTCTTGAGATTCAGTTGGGTCTTCTTGTAATAGAAATTCTCTATCACAGTAGATATTTAGAATGGTGTGTTGGAGATTTTGTTCTGAGTTATCTGACATTTGTCCGAAGATTATTGTGTTTACTTGCACTGGGGTAGTTTGTGAGGTTAGGTTTAGTTGATAGTTTTCACCTTCACTTGTACAGCCATAATATGATCCTTTTGAATTTCCTACACCAGTGCTTTGGAGTTTAACTCTGCCTGAGTTGAGTTAGGTTCCTCTGCTGGTATTGGCTTCGTAGTTGTAGCTAGCATCTGACAAAGTCTTTGTTGTTCGGGTGTGGGATATTGAGTTGGTCGACGGTCAGTGTTTTGATAATTATTGGGTCTTTGATTTTGGTATCTAGGCTTTTTGAAATCTGTTCTAATTGGTCCTGGTTGTCTGTCATATCCATTTCTGTATTGATAATTCTCTCGAAATCTGTTGTTTTGTTGATACGGTGGAGAATATGTGTTCTGGAAACTGGGTCGTTGGTAGGTTGAATTTTTGTAAGGATGGCCCCTTCCATTTCTATCCTGCTGGAATGTTCTATTTGGTGGAGTCCTATTTTGTTGTTGGTAGTTCTGTTGGGGTGGTGATCTCTGATTGTTTTGCTGTATGTGGTGACGGGGTTGGTGGTTGTTACGTCTTCGGATCTCTGTGTTCGCCTCTTCTGTATCCTCTCTCTGCAGTAGATCGGGGAAGTCCTTTATGCTTGTGATATTTTGAACCCTTTGAGCGTCCTGGATTCTTCTGTCGAAATGTTCCACAAGAGTTGCGATGATGTCTTCCTCAGGTGGCTGCAGTATCATGGATTTCATGGTTAGGACGCGATCTATAAAGTATTCGCTCCTATTCAGTTTCCCTCCTTGTCTATATTGTTCATACTCTAATTTTTGTCTTGTGCCTTTCTGGACATCCCTGTTCCAAAATTTGTCTGGGAATTCTTTTCTGAACTGTTCAAAATTAGTTATGTCTCCTTTTATTAGAGTCCACCATCTTGAAGCACTGCCTTCAAGACTGTTTTCTATTACGTCAAACAGGCATTGTTGGTCACCTCCTATTTGTCCTATTTTGTGGTACGTCATTCTCTCGTAATATCTACTTAATCTGTATAAATATTCGTTTGTGTTGCTCTGTCTCCCGTTGTATTTCGGTAAAGTCGGTTGTATAGTGTTTTAATTATCTACACCGCTTCCTTTACACATGACGTTTATTTGGGGTGGATTGGAATTATCTGGGCCTGCTCTAGCTTGTGGTAGTTCAGCTATTAAGCTCTGCACTTCCTTCATAACATTTTGTTTATTTGTATTTAATGTTTCTCTAATTGTTAGTTCTTGTGTAGTTAATGTCTCTTTTAGTACTTCTTCTGTTATCGTAATAGTAATTTTATGTTCCAATAGGTCTAATCTAGTGTTATTAACGTTAACTGTCTCTTCTAAACTGTTTAGTTGGGTCATGAATTTATTTTCCACTTGTGCTCTTTGTATAGCAATACAATCTTTAAGATTCTCTATCTCTGTCTGGACAATTTTAAAGTTGGACGTTATATTAGATTCATGCATTTGGAATTTATTCTGTAGCTGACTTTCTAATTCGTTTTGGTTAGATTTTAATTGTGTTTCTATATTGATTTGTAATGTGTCTTGATTTGATTTCAGTTTCGCTTCTAAGTTAGTTTGTATTCGTCTTGATTTAATTTTAATTTAGCTTCTAAATTGATTTGTAGGTTGTTTACTAATAATGTCATTTGGCCAATTAAACTTAGGGTTGGGGGCATGGTGGTAACTTCTTGTGTTTCGGTTTCTGTATTGGCAGTAGAATCACTTGTTTCGGTGTCTGTAGAAGTTGTAGGTCTAAGTACTTTTGCTTGTCCTCTTTCGGTTTGTGGAATGGTTGGTCGGAGGTTGTATTTGGGTGTATCTTCTTGATTGGGGTTCATTTTGTATTTGGTTTATGTTGGTGTTTGATAGTTTACTTATATACTAACACATATATCAATTCAATAAAAACTTAAATCTAGATCACTTATAGTTAGACTTATATATAAATACTGTACTGATTTGGCCGGCGACCTAATAGGACGTAAAGTATACATGGTGTGTGCTTTTTTAATGTATGTTTGTGAGTGCATTTTGTGTTCTGTAATGTGATGTTTTTATGTAAAATGACTTTGACGAAGCAATAGTGGATTTCCTGAAGATGCTGACAATTTGAAGCAGCGAAACCGGTTGAAAAAGAAAGTGTGTATGGGAAAGTAAAAGAAAATATTTGTAACTAATTATATATAAATATGTCTATGGAATATATTAAGCCTACTACTTTGTGCGCCAATTATAAGTATTATTATTATTTATAATTATAATTAGTTTACTTATGCTCGCCCCAAAAGTTGGGCGTCAATTATAAATATTATTGTTCTTACTTGCCCCAAAGTTGGAAGGCAATTATAAATATTAGATCTATTAACTTCTGGAAAAGCCACAAGTTGCAGCGTCAATTATAAATTGTAGTACTATAATTTAAATAATACTAACTTTCTATGAATTGAAAGGTTGGAAAAGCTGTAATTTTGATATATGAATTTTAATTATGCATAAGCTATACTAAAAAAAGTACAGCCCGCCCTTGCTAGTCCGACGCTTTGAAATCCGACGTACTTGGTAATCCGACGCGCCTGTTACGGGAGCAAAAAATCAAGCATGCAGTGACATGAAACACTGTGACTCACGTCTCGTTGCCGTCGGAGCACTTCCGTTCAGTGTTCAGTTGACTTTCGGGACGTGCAGTACACTTTCCCGGTGCAGTGGTATTTTCTTTGTTAGTAAGTGCAAGTGTTCGTGTACAGTAGTTGTGTGAAATGGCTAGTACAAGTGGTGTTAAACGGAAACACAAAACTTTAACAATATCGGAGAAGTGGGAGATTATTAAAAGAATAGATAGCGGTGAAACGCCGACTGCAGTAGCGAAATTTTATGAAATCGGACGGCCTACGATTTATGATATAATGAAGAATAAAGAAAAAATTGAAGGGTTTATGAAGTCTGTTGAAGACGACGCTTTAAACAGGAAAACCCTGAGAACAAGCGAGTTTCCTGAGGTGGAAGAAGCACTGTTCATTTGGTTTAAACAACAACGCACACTGAATGTTCCTATTTCCAGAGACATACTTAAACAAAAAGCTCAATATTTCTACACAGAAATAACGAAGAAGAATGATTTTCGAGCTAGTCATGGATGGTTCGAAAACTTCAAAAAACGCCATGGTATACGGTTTATGAAGATGTGTGGTGAAAAGATATCTGCTGACAAGTCTGAGATTGATGCGTTCATTGAAATGGTAGACAAAAAAATTACTGAGCTTGGTTTAGTTCCCGAGCAACTGTACAACGCAGATGAAACCGGGTTGAATTGGCGACAGCTCCCGGCAGAAACATTTGTAAGTGATGAGGAAAAAAAAAGTGTCAGGAAGGAAATTGCGAAAAGAACGACTCACGCTTATGGTGTGTGCTAATGCATCAGGCACTCATGCTTTAAAACTGCTTGTTGTAGGAAAATCAAAAAACCCTCGAGCATTCAAAAATGTCAAGGTTGGATCTCTGCCAGTAACTTACAAGTCACAAAGTCGCGCTTGGGTCACAAAAGAAGTTTTTCATGACTGGTACACTAACAGCTTCGTTCCACAAGTTAAGGCTGAATTAAAGAAGAACAAGTTACCAATGAAAGCCCTTCTTTTACTGGATAATGCACCAGGACATCCTGATGCTGATGAATTGAAAATCAAAACTGCTGATGGCTACATTGAAGCTATGTACCTACCAAAAAATACCACAGCTTTAATCCAGCCCATGGATCAAAATGTGATAAAAACTCTCAAGGCTCACTACAAAAAGCGCATTCTTATGGATGTTGTCAGTCAACCTGATGCTTATATTGCAGCGATTTTGAAAGCTTTTAACATTAAGGACGCCATTTTGAACGCTGCATATGCTTGGCAACAAGTAAAAAGCATAACTTTGATCAAATCTTGGAAAAATGTATGGCCTAACAATCCATGTCTTACAACATGTAATCCTACATCCAGCAGCGATCCAGAACCCGTTTTGGAGGCTACATTGGAACTTTGTAACGAAGTGCAACTTGCCCCCGCATCAGTTGAAGAGCTTAGAACATGGATCATGGAGGACAACCTTGATGCTGACGTGACAGACGCAGATATAATCCAGGAAGTTACAGCAGCTGATGACGACGTGATCGAGGACGCAGCGCCAGAAAAAACCTTCACCGTCAGCTGTGATGAAGCTGTATCGGCAGCTAATACTTTGTTACGTTGGTGCCAAGAGAGAGATGTGGACATGACAAAAATTTTAGTTTTAAAAGGATTGCAAGAAGCAGCAATGATGGACTGTGTACAAAAAAAGAAGCAGAAGTCAATCACAGACTTTTTCAACAACTAAATACCGTGCTGAAACATGTATGTATTAATTTTACAGGTTAATCCCTTGATCAGGTTTTATTCATATCCTTGGTAATCGTGTTTCAAAATAACTGCACAATATTACATTGTGTGAGTTTTCAATATTGTCTAATTACATTGCAGCGCATGTCGTGACATGACTTTGGTTTTTCCATATTTTAAAAGTTTAAATTTTAAATAAAGTATTAATTGATTTTATTCTGATTAAAGTAAACGAAAAAACACGAGAAAGATAGATAAAAGTCCCGTCATTTGCGGCGGAAATAACAAAATCATGAAAACATAGTTTTTATACTAACTGTCACGCAGTTTTGCCAATTGCTATACCCAAACAGATGAATACCAATGAGCTATATATATGTTAACGCTGGAATAATGTTTTGAGTATGCGTTCATCCTCTTACGCAAATTCTTTTAAGCGCACACCTAGTACCATACGAGATAGTTATTTCTTGATACCTCTAGCCCAAAAACTCTGTATTATTTCTTCTATGGTTTTAAGAATGTAAACCTTAACATTTATAACTACAGTGAGTTATTCATGGTGACACATCGTGGTTAAATAAAAAATAAAATAGAAACAATAGTTGCACAAACGATGTAAATTAAATTCGTTTGTCTGTAAAGTAGAATTACAACATAATGCATTGTTTGATAAGATTTCCAAGGACCGCTGCCACGTTCAAGAAAATCAACTTTAAATACCTTAAAAGTTTGTTTATATTAGTTTAGTAAGTCTGGGCTTGTTTATATAAAACAAAACTAAAAGGTATATGCTCGTTTCCTTTTAATTTCAAGTAAAATATGTTCTAAACTAGCTTTCCACAATTTTATTTCGGTTCCGGTCACATTTTTTCCGTCCCCGGACACATAATTTTTTTCCGGTCACAAAATTCCGTCCCGGTCACGATACCGGACGGAGTGTGACCGGAAATAATTTTGGCAGTGTTTAGTAATATAACTTGCCTCGTTGTTACGGTATCGTATTCGCCATTAGACAGAAGAGTTTGCCTACAATGTTTACTTCAGCAAAGTACTTTATTACATGGTTTTAAATGCTAAACTGCCAGTTATCAATTTGACCGGAATAGAAATGAATTAAAATACTAATAGCTTCTTACCTTGTTTTGCTGTGAAATACAATAAATAACTAATTTTCTTCAGAAAACTAAACCACAACTGAACAACGATGCATCAACTCGCCCGATCGGACACATTCACACGCTTTCTCGTCTAGGAACTTTTTTGCTATGCTTCGTTTCTTCTTCTTCTCTCCTATCCAGGTGAATTTGTAGACGACGGCTTTTAGTGAAAAAAACAACTTTTTTCATCTGCTATTGCTACTCACCTGTCTACAGTTGTTTCAAGTAGTATTAGCTGAGTTATTTTATCTGTGTTTCTCGAATATTTAATAGTTTGGCGTATTTAATTCAAACCCGAAACAGACAACGCTACTGTTGGAGACTGTGACCGGAATGGTAAATAAACGTACAATACCCTAATTTTCGTAATATTTTGAATTGTTAGGCCTTAAAACTTAAGTCTATAATAGGAAGGAAAGGGTATTTGAAATAAAACAACACAAATTATAAAAGATTGGCTTTTTAATTTCTGGAAATTTTACGTAAGACATAAATTGTCCCATTTGGTGACTTTGATCCATACATTGTATCATACAAATTTAATAATTTAACAGGTTACTAAGAAAAGATGGAAGAAATTAAAACGTAAATTTTTGCATGTAAACCGTAGAGAATGAATAGTTTGTGAAACTAGTAAAGATCAGGTAGCACAATTTGGCAACGCTGTAGGCCTGTTTACTCCGTCTCTCTACCCCAGGGCCGGAGACGCAATTCTCGCCGGCCCTGTCTCTACCTTATGTCGTTTTTTGTCTAAACAAGACATAAAGCCCGAGTTTGGTTACTTTCTGTACATTGAACACATTTATTTATTAAATCAATATTCGGATTGGTGACAACCAAACTTTTTGAAAGTATTAAGATTGGTCCCTTATATTTATATGTAGGCCTACAACTAGCTGTACCTGGCCACACGTTGCTGTGGTTCATTTTAGGTTAGGCCTAATCTATACTAATATTATAAAGAGGTAGAATGTATTTGTTTCTATGTAGGTGGTAATCTCTGGAACTAAGGTACTGAACCAATTGAAACATTTTTTTTAAATAAAAAGCTATACTATCCCAGAGTAACAAAGGGTAGAATTCATTTTGATAAAAACATTTTTTATTTCCTACATTTTTGTAAATTGAGTCGGAAAATCGATGGGCGTTAAACCCATAGTGTCTAGCATCTGTAATAATACCAATAAATAAACAACATCATGGAAAACAAAAAACTACAATAATTGAAAGATGAAACTTATATCATTCAAAACGTACTGTGCCAAAGATGTGCACAACATAAATTATGTGTGTATGTTGCCGGGTATGTAAAATAAATTAAACATAATTTTAGGTTAGGCTTAGACATGAAAAAACATATTTCTTGAATGTACTATTTAAATCCATTACCACAACAACCAATTGAATAAAATAACTGATAACACAGTAAAGTTGATTCGGATGTCCAGCTTTTAGTACAAACAAGGGGCTCTGCCCCTGGACGCTTCGCGTCCCAACCCCGCCTCGGCCTTTATAATAGTACAAAATCACAAACGTATCAAAAATAATGTAAAAGTAGCCTACCAAGAACCTAACCTTTTGGAACCAACATTCTTAAATAGCCTAGCCTATGATGTAATAGAAAATAGCACATAGCTATAGAAATTTCAAAAATCAAGCAGATGTAATGCCAATACTGTACCTAGATGTTAAATTCAATACAACCAATGAATATTTATAAACTAGATAAGTAATTCAGAACCAACCTACTGTAAAGGCATTTGTAACCTAACCGAATGTAACCTCCAACCAAAACAATGCATAATGAAATATTATTTCGCAACAAAAAGCGCCACAACACATTCACATATTTAGTTATCAATCACAATTCACGTATAACCACATATTAATAACAAGGCGTCAATAAAAACAATTCAAAATTCCATTTGTAGATATCGAATTCGCCGCCAGAGCCGATCGCAAATTAAGAATAAAATAAACTTACTAACTTGAAATACTAATCAAATAACCAAATACATTAGAATAAACTTTTAGCATATGTAAATTAAATTGTAAGCCCTGAATAATTATATAAATTCTAATTTCTATTTTATTTAAGTATCCATTGGACCATGATGTATGTTGGGTTACAAATATTAAAAGTAGGCTAGTAAGGAACAGCTGTGTGAATGTAGACTAACTAACCAGAAGTCAGTTTATTTTGTCGCGGTAAAATCCTTTACGATAAATAATATTTTATTTAAAAATTATAACAGTAGAATCAGAACGTATTTATAATGTAAGAATAATTATCAAAACTTGAAAAAGAAATTAATAGAAATACGATAATAAACGCACTAGATTTATTACGCAAGACGACAAGCTATATGCAAGCAAACGAAAACCTACTCCGATGACGTCATTAAAGTATTTGTCCGCCGACAGCCAATAGAAAGTGAAAATACATAAAAGATATCTCCATGGAGGGATGTGAACCCCGTTGTTCCAAGAGCGTCATGAAGCCAAAAACGGCGTCCTTTTTCAAATGAGTTGTGAAGGTGTTCCTAGCCATTGAAGAGTGAAGGTGTTTTATAAACAGTGTTGCATTTTGTTTAAAGTTTAATGAGATAAAAAGTAAAAGCAGTGACAAAATTTCAATAGAGACTGGTATACTCTATATCAATTACCTGAAAAATAAACAATTTAACTTTGAAATGAACAATATAACTCAAATAGTGTAAATTAAAACATTTTAAACATACTTTCATCAATCAAATACTAAATTAACTGTTCCAATATTTTATGAACTGTATTAAACTGATATAAATGCGTATAACAAAAATAAGGAGGTATATTCAGACCTACCAGCAGAGTGCCTACCCCGAGATAAATTAAAAATCCAATTAAATTAATCAAAAATAGACATTTTAAAGAGACTCAAATTTTACCTATAAATGAGCTAAGCCAAGATTACATAAAACTTTGTCAAGGCAAACCCAAGTATAAAATTAATGTAATATGTAACACTAGAAAATTTCAATAAATACGTTTATGATGATGTTGACCTTAAACTTGTGTGTTTGAATAAGTATTTCTATGTTTATGCATTAGATGCCAACAAATAAGAACAGTTTCTGTTACACTATAATTTTGACACCCAACTTCGGAGAGCATTCACAAAATTATAATATATAGGCCTATATATCATAATTTTGGCTTCCACAACGTAGGCTTTTTAAGAAGTTATAAAAATATTTTATAATTTTGGCGACCAACGTATTGGGCTGAATATACCTTGAAAGGTTTATAATATTTTGAAATATTAAATAATATAAATTTGTTTAATCTTTTAAATTTCCTTTGATAATTTATATTTCAATTAATTTGCCTTCACTAAAATACTTATATGTTCTTATAACACCTTATCATAAAGAATAAGTACTCATTTTCTTTAAATAATAACAATAAAAATCTTTAATTATTTAATAATTATAATTTCAATTTATATTTGAAATATTGTCTGTAATCCCTTCACTGAGTATTCATATAGTTTATATGGGATTATCAGTTAAGTATTATTTGTATTTGGATTTATAATTCTACAACAAAAGTTTAATTAGACTATCACATAACTACAAACTCTTTAAACAAATAAATATGGCTTGCTCTGATATTATTAATGTTATAATTATTAATTTGATCTCGGTCTAGGGGTTTCGGCCGGATCCATCCACATTTATTTAAATATTAAGGTTAGTTATAAATTATATATATATCTTAGACTAATAATTGAATCGGTCATTTCAGAAACCCCACATCTCCATTATTTATGGATATTGACTTTATCGCGGGAAATTGGTCTTTGAGGTAAGTTACATCATTTTCTTCAAAAACCCCACATGTCCTGCTGCCCGTTATGGCGTTCATAGCAGGTTGAATATTACAGTCTATTTAGAAACACCACATCTCCTGGACATGTGGGATTTCTGAAATGAGTGGTCGGCAGTTGGCAGACGTGTGTCAGCTGATAATCTATTTTCTTTGCTGTTCACATGACGTGTGTGGTTTACTTTGTTGGTCCAAAATGAGTTCTAGTGAAAGTATTATGATAATGAGTCTAACAAGAAAAGAAAGAAAGGTAAACAATCTGAATATCAGTTTGAGAAGATTAAGAAAGCCAGAGTGAAGAATGAAGAATATTTCAATTATAAAGGAAAAGTTGTAAAGCAAAAAGAACATGGGTTTCATTGCAAGTAAGTACTAAACATAACCTATTGTAGAACATTTGTTTAAGATTATATTAGGTTTCTTATTGTAGTACTTTTATAAATAACACTCCTTTAAACTTAGGCTAACAATATTTCTTTTTAGGCATATGCTCATATTTTGTGTTTGGTCAAAACTTGTTGTTAAATGAAAACTAGGTTGGAAGTTTAATGTTATCGTTTTTTTCAGTTGCAAGTGGAAATGCATTCCTACCAAAGTAACAGATGATACTGCAACAGATATTTACACCAGGTTCATTGATTTCACTTCTAAAAATGAGCAAGATGCGTACCTGCAGAGCCTTATTGAGTGTAAGCCTATTGAAAGAGAAAGACGTAAGATACATGATGGTAATTTAAAAGGTAAGCCTAAAACACACTCATTTAAGTACTCAGTATCAACAACTCATGGAAGAACTGAAATTTGTAAAACTGCATTCCTCTCTATTCATGGAATAACTCCAGACCGAGTAAGAAGGTTGTGTGGTTTGCTATCAAAAGGCCAAATTCCATTAGACCAGTCATGGGCAAAGTACGGCCCCCGGGCCAAGTGCGGCCCTCGGGCTAGTCTGATCCGGCCCGCGACACGATTTTGATTAACCCCTAAAATTAATTGCACATAGGAAGTGATATTTTTTTTTGTGCAGCTATAATAGTTAACGGGAGCCTTAGGTATGGTATTATCGCATCTAACACTAACTGAGTTTGCATCGCGTGATTTCTTTCCGTAGAAAATGTATGTATATCGGTAGTATGGCGATTTAGTGCGATGCGTGTGGCCTGTCCTGTAGATCGTTAGGTGTTGCTCGGCCAAGTTCGGGATGAATCGGCGCTAGCAATATTGTTTTGTCCGTCGGCTGTTCTCAAGGTCAGTGTAGTTCAGACAGTCACGTAGGCCACGTCACCTCTGCACAACTCTTAGTCTGACTTGTATTTATATAGTTGAGTTTGTCGGTAGTGTGCTTTTTGACCGGTACAATGGCAACTAAAAAACGTAAAGTTGATTCAGAATGTCGTGTTTTTAAAGATGAGTGGACTTGGAAATACTTTTTTACACCTATTAAGGATAAACCTGTGTGCCTAATTTGCAATGAAGCTGTAGCCGTATTCAAGGAATTTAACCTCTCCCGACATTTCATGACAAAACATAACAACGCCACTTATGAAAAGATGACTGAAGAAGAACGGAAGCAAAAATCAGGAATTCTACGTAAGCAAATATCAGGTCAGCAAAATATGTTTAAAAAGCAGAACAGCTCTCAAAAGCTTGCTACACGTGCCAGCTATGTTGTAGCATACAATATTGCTAAAAGTAACAAAACATTTTCTGATGGCGAATTTGTAAAAACTTGTTTACTTCAAGTAAGTGATATTTTGTTTCCTGAAAAAAACAAGGGATTTTGAAGCAGTAAGTTTGTCCCGAAAAACAATTACGTCTAGAATTGAAGCTATTAACAAGCAGTTTGTAACACAACTAGAATCAAAGATAAGCACGTTTAAATTCTGTTCTTTTGCGTTAAATGAAAGCACCGACATAACTGACACAGCTCAGTTACTGATATTTATAAGAGGTATAGATGACAACTTTGGTGTTACTGAAGAATTAGCCTCCATGCTGGAACGGCCAATCGACCGATCCAATTGGGGTTAATTAATTACATTAATTAAAATAAATTCAAAGTCAATATAACAAAGGATTAAAGCTAAAGGGTGTCAGAAAAGCCCAAAATTAAGATAAAAAAGTAGTTTCCAATGTGAAAATAGTATTTAGTAATAATTTTGAAGAATTAACTAAAATTGTGTTAGTTAAATACGTGCAGACTATGACGTAGGCTTTAGCGACAAAGTCGAACAAAAACCTTGCAGGATCTGACAGGAATTGACTTGTCCAGTCTTGTCTAAATTTGGTAGAAATGAATTAGCATTGAAAGATAGGGGTTTATAATTTTATAAAAAAAAGTTGTTATTATTAGATTTATGTTAAAAGGAGAGTTAAATAAGCAAGGAGTAATAAAAATAATTTTGTTATGATAATTTGTTAAAAAGTTATAGACAAAAATGTAAGCGTAAACAAATCGATTTTGCAGAATTTGAATAAAATCCAAAAACAAAGTAGAGTCATTTGTAGAGTTAAAAAGGGTTAAGAAAATAAAGTAATAAAAAATATAAAGTTATAAAGTTTTATAGCTAAAAAATAAAGTGTAAAGTCATTCTTGGGCATAAAAAGGCCAATAACTCATAAAGTTCAAATGTAATTAAATCATAAAAAATAGCATTTAATAGAGTCAATAATAGGGCATAATCAAGCCGAAGTTCAATATATATAAATAAATAGTTTTGTAAAAATAAAATAAATTAATAAAAACTTTTATTAATTCATAATAAATACAAGGGAGATTAATTAAAGGGAAATATTGATAAAATAGGGTATATATATGTGTAATAAATTGTAATGCCATGTGAGATATGAAAAGAGCTTTAAAGGGGGGGGAATGAGACGCCGAAAACCAAACGAAGCCAATTAGAGGAACAACAAGCTGAATAACTAAACAACCAAACAAGCTATCAAAAAACCAACACCAGATTTACGCGTTTCAAGACCAACCGAAGAGGATACAAGCAAGAAAAAATGGAAAATTTCAAATTTACAGGAAATAAATTTCAAAATTTAAGCAAAACTAACGAAGTCTATAGCTCAAGGATGAAGAGGAGTAGAAACGCCATTCGAATTCTAGAGAAACCAGAAAACGTCAACCAATCCATAGAAGTCAACAAAATCAAAATCCGACCACGCAAAAAGAAGTTATAGAGTTTGGGTGAAATCAATGCAAAAATTGTCAAACGACAAGTTCATACAGGCACTCAAGGCCCAAGCTGCGAGGAGGAAGTGACGTCATCGGATCCACTACGAAGAGCAAAACAGACCGCACATTGAAATTCAATAAATGAAGATAATAATTAAATTAGGCCTAATCGATGGGAAATAAAGGCACTAAAATTCATCAAATAAATCAGGAAATATATTAAGACCAAAAAATATATTTCTAAAGCAAGAAACCAGGATTTCTTGTTACATAGAGGAAGATGCTGGTTTGACAAGTAAAAAGTCGACGATAGAAGCCTGCATCCCCTTTAACATCAGTTTAGCACGGAACGCTAACGAGAAGACATCTGACCAAGCTCCGAGGGTACTTAGAGAAAGTCAAAGGGCGATCAATTCGGTGTGCGTTACGTTTCTAGCTCCGGCCTAAAGCTAAGTCGGGTCGTGATAATTTCGGGAGAAGAATATCCATATAAACGGCCTATCTTGCCAAAAGATACTACAATCAACTGGGAGAGGACAACTTTAATTAAGTCTAGGAGAAGACAACTGTAAGCCGAAGAAACCATTCTGGGGACCAAGGAGAACAACTTTAAATCGCTGGAAATCGACAGAAGGAATTACGCGTCGAACTTCTTGTGTTCTGTAAGTGGCAAACGATCATTGTTACTTATAATTTAAATAAATCCCTTTTTTACAAAATAATAAATAAATTAAATTAAATAAATAAATTCAAGTAAATTCTGGGGAAATTGAATAAAGTAAACTCGTTTAGTAAATTTCATTACTCACAATGGCAAATCGTCGTATGTAAATAATATAATCATTAATATACAAATTTTAATTAATAAATTAATTAATCACTTTGCTACTTTTCAATATATGTAATTATAAGTTAAAGATTAATAAATTTCATTGTGTTTTTGAAAATAATAATTTGTTGTTTCAAAGTTAATGAATTTATGTTAATTAATAAATCGGTTTTGTGTTTTCAATAGAAAAATTTTGAATATATAATTTACAAATCCAATCAAATTAATCCTAAAACCATTCAGTGCTCTAGTGTAATTAAGTCAGCAGGTGAGTTATTCACGGATCACTACAAATTTAACTCCAAAGGGAACGATCCCGAAAAAGAGTCTAGAATTGAGCTAGTGTACTACACAAAAGACAAAAAAGGTCTAACTAATTTAAATTTAAAAAACTTAAGAATAGGAAACAAAAAGTTTTCCTTTTCTTGCCCTCGCCAAACCTCTCAAATTGTTCTAACGGGGTAGTACAACGGAACAACGTCAAATAAGGCCTGAAAACACTTGGGTGTTATTTGATGAGGGAAAGTGTTAAAGTTAACAACAAAAGGTTGTGTTTATTGCAAAAATTAAAAGGGTAGGGAGGTTTGCGCGTGGCAATGCGTTCATTAAAGGGAACGACAAAAGGATCAGACATTTTTGAAGAATTTCAAGAAACTATCACATCTTTGAAAGTACCTCTGACCACTATTTGTAACATTACTACTGACGGAGCACCAAATATGACAGGGGCAAAATCTGGTTTTGTAGGCAAATTTAATGAATCGTTTCCTGGGAACGAAGTGGTGTTTCTTCATTGTATCATCCATCAAGAAACTCTGTGTAAATCTGCTCTAGAAATGAAACATGTGCTTGATGTTGTTATTAAAATTGTTAATAGCATTCGTTCGCGAGCACTCAACCATAGGCAATTTCAAGAGTTTCTTTACTCATTGCAGTCAGAATATTCTGACGTACTTTACTACACCAAAGTAAGGTGGCTCAGTGCAGGGCGGGTTTTTGAACGAGTTTGGGATCTAAAGACGAAATTATCTCTTTTATGGAAGAAAAAGGAATGGACGAGTGTGATCATTTTAAAGATATGTTATGGCTTTCAGACTTTGCATTTTTTACAGATATTTTTAGCCACATCAATAAATTGAACCTTAAACTCCAGGGAAGAAATCAATTGATTCATGATACTTGGGGTCATATCAGGGGTTTCAAACTGCAGTTAAATCTATTTTCCAAACAACTACTCAAGAAAGACTTCACTCATTTTCCAAGGTTAAAATCCATTGCAGTTACAGAAGACAAAGTTAAGAGCTATGAGAAAAACGTAAAATGCCTTCATGAAGAATATGAACGAAGATTCCCAGACTTCAAAGTTATCGAACAGGACCTGGAGATTTTTAGCATGCCATTTAATTTGGATTGTGAATCAGTTAAACCAGAACTGCAGCTCGAACTAATTGAGTTGCAATGTAACACTGAATTGAAACAACTATTTCTCAATGTTTCGAAGATTGAGTTCTACAAGGCCCTGTCAAAAACAACTTTTCCAAACCTGAAATCTCACGCTCAGAAGATAATTTCGATGTATTCCTCTTCTTACATCTGTGAACAGGTGTTTTCTACTATGAAGCTTCGCAAAAACAGGGTTAGAAACCGATTGACTGACCATAATTTAGCTTCACTACTGCGAATCAGCTCATCTCAGTTTCTACCAGATTATGATCAACTTTTAGAATCTCAGTCACAGTTTCATCTGTCTCATACGCCTTCATGCTCTTCTAAAGATTAATCATTTTTTGTGACTTGTTTGGAAGTTTTTACCATTTTAGTATATAAGTTGTGTATGATGTAAAATTAAACAATAAAAAGGTTTAGGCCTATAACATGTATTTTTTTTTTTTTTTTGGCTTGCCTGTAAATTTTTAAATTTCATCTGGACCTTCTTTTAAAAAGTTTGCCCATCACTGCATTAGACTTTCGTGGTAAAAATCGATCAGGAAATGCTAAACCTGGTCATGTAGTTGAAGCTATTCGTAACCATATAGCATCATTTTCACAAAAGGAGGCTCACTATACAACCAGAACCTATCATTATTTAAGTGCAAATTTAAATGGGAAAATTATGTGGCAACTTTTTAACCAACAGTTTCCTGATCTTGGCGTAAATTACCAATACTACTTAAGTCATTTGAACGAGTCAGGTCTGTCATTTGGTCGGCCACAGGTGGATACTTGCTGTAAGTGTGAGGAACTTAAAGTGAAAATTAAAAGTCCGTCTTTGAGTGATGCATCAAAGCGAGTGTATGTTGCAGAACTGTTGGTCCACAAGAGACGAGCAGCTAAGTTTTATGCAGCTTTAAAAAGTGTAAAAGAAAAATGCCTAAATGACAATGCGGTAGCAGGCATCTGTATGGACTACATGCAGAATCTTCAACTCCCTGAGATACCTGTGCAGGAAACATTTTACCTGCGCCAACTAACTCTCAACATGTTTAATGTTCATAACATTTCTGATGAAAAGGCTATGTTTTACTTATACCATGAGGGGATAGCTAAAAAGGGGCCTAACGAGGTTAGTTCCTTCCTCGTGGATTATGTCAATAACGTATTGAGTAAGGATGTTAAGCACCTTCACTTGTTTTCAGATGGGACAGGAGGCCAAAATAAAAACAACACTGTTGTGAGATTGCTTCTGGCTCTTGTTGAGCTTGGCCGCTTTGAGACCATTCACCACTATTTCCCTATACGTGGCCACTCATTTTTACCATGCGATAGGGATTTTAGTGTTGTGAAGAGAAAAATAAAGAAAATAGACAGAATCTATACTGTAAAAGAGTACACAGAGTTACTATTACACTCTTCAAAATTACTTGACAAGTTTTTAGTTAAGTTAGTCAGTAGTTCAGATGTGAACGACTACAAAGCCTGGTGGCCACATCTGTACAAAAGAAATACCATTTCAAATGAATCTTTGAGCAGAAGCATACATAGAGATGAAAAACAGAAATTTAATTTGTCTACTTTCATGGAGTTTATATATTCAAAGGAACATCTGGGCCAGGTTGTAGTCAAATCCTTTATTGGAGGGCTCAACCAACACACCTTCAATTTAAAGAAAAACACAGTCCCTCCCTTGTTGCCTACAACCTTAGCAGTTAAAGAAAAAGTTCCAATTAACAAACAAAAAATTGATGACCTAAAAAAGTTAAGAAACTACATACCACAAGAAATTCTCGACGAGTTCTACTCAGAAATCTATGAATGGCCTACTTGTGACAATGAAGACATGGAAGTTTTGGACTAAAATTGAAAATAATTTGCAGTTTGAAAATTAAAAAAGCTTGTAATTATTAAAATAAAACAAAAAAAATTATTTAAGTTGTTTTATTTAACCAAAGCCATTAAAGAAAAAAAAATAGCCTAAACAAAAAACTGTTCGTTTTAGAAACCCCACATCTCCGAACATAAAAACATTTTTTTTCTTATACCAAAATATGATTAAATTTAGTTTTAATGGTTAATTTTGACAAAGCTCATCAAACATAACAATTACAAACCAAAAAAAGATTTCTGAATTAACATAGTTTATTTGCAGGAGGTTTTTTTGGTTTTCCAAAAGTTTACTTTTTTGGAGATGTGGGGTTTCTTAAATGACTGATTCAATTATTACTTATTTAAATTTAATGAGAACATAGAATAATGATTATGATTTTAAAAAGAAAGTTCGAAAGTCTTAATATTAATTGTTCGTTGCACAAAATTTCCACTATAAAGGTTTATATGTGAATTTGGTTTCTTTGAATAAGGTTATAAAGTCAGATATGTTTGTATTAAAATGGTTTTATCTCACCCAAATTTGTTGTCTTGATTATCATAAGGATGTATCACTGTTTTAAGGTATTTCACTGCAAGATATAGCATAGATATTCGGCACAAAATATGTACTGCCAAAATAAAATTGATACTGTTCAATGGTTATTTCTGCACTAAAATTAAATTGTATTTTTTAGACCATTGTTCTCCACGGGGTTCACATATAATCTCGTCACCAAAATCTCTGTCCCAGCTGATTTACATATGTTTAAAATGGATACAATATCTGATGATTGAACATGATTTATGATATGATACTTACATAATTTTTTTGTTGTATATTTTATTTTATTCTATCTAATTATTCTTTAGTTTTAATTTATTTTTTAAGAAACAAACTCTTATTTTATGCCTGAATTATTAGTTTGAATGTAGCGGCTCGTAATGTCGTCAGCCAATCAGAAGTGTGCTGGAGGCGGGGCTATTTTCGTGTGTCGATTAAATTAGCGAAATTTCGTAGATCCGTCCTCTTTACATGCTTCGCGTTTAAATAAATGAATTTTTATTAAAATTGTGAAATGTACGTTTGAAAGATAATTTAGTTCTACAGCCCACAAGATGTATCAATATTTTAGGATAATTTACTTTCGTGTTTTATTCGTGTCGAATCGGTTGGGTTGTAATGTTGATTTTCTTATCCAGTGTCGTGTATGTCACTTGTTTCTTTAATGGGTTTGGTTTATGTTTCGGGCCTTTTGTGATAAATGGTAAACATATTATAGTTCCTATAGGACAGATTTTCTTTTATCAATTTTCTTTTTTCAAATGCGACTTTATAATATTCTTATATTTCTAATGCTAAATTGAGTTGTCGAGTATTGTGGATATATCGCGTTGGCCCTCTGGATTTCGTGTAGGCCGAGATTAGTTTAATTAATAATTTACAACATAAATACTGAACTGTTTCAACCTTCATACACAATAAACTGACTGACCTTAGGGAATATAACAATTTAACAAATATATGTATAATATTAAGGTAATTTTAATTTAAGTTGACGTAATATGTATTAGAAAATAAGTGATGTTAATCTAAGTACAAATAACCAATTCAGACCTGCGATTTAAACAGAAGAATAGAAACCTAATTAAAATTTAAAAAAAAAATGAATCCTAACAATGAAGAGACCCCAAATACAATTTAAGACCGACTATTCCCCAAACCAAGAAAGCTATTGAAGGAGAAATTAGAAATCCTAGGCCATCTACTTCAACTGAAACCACAACTAACGACCCAATAGGAATTTCCGAAACTGAAAACCCTGAATCTAGCACAATGCAAAATACTGTAAGCCTAATAGATCAAATGACAATATTAATTCAAAACCTACAATTAAATATTGATCAAAAGTTTAAAGAAAATGAACAAATACTCAAAACTAATTTAGATTTAACTTTAGAATCTAAATTTAAAGAAAATGAACAAACGTTGGAAGCTAAGCTCAAAGAGAACAAACAAACACTCAAAATCAATTTAGAAAAAACTTTAGAATCTAAATTCCAACAAAACGAACAGAATTTAGAATTAAAATTTCGGCAGAATGAACAAAATTTAGAGCTAAAATTTAGACAAAATCACATAGAAAATTAAACTTTTATCAGTAACAGTTTTCAAGAGATTCAAACCGAATTAGAAGAAGTTAAAGATTGCCTAACGAATCAAATAATTAAAGTAGAAACACAATTTACTTGTAAACTAGTTGAGATTGAACAAACTATCGAAATGAATAGCAGAAGAATCGAAAATATAGAAACAAGGTTAGACGAGACAACAAACAGTAAAATTTTAAACGAATCATTAAATAAGCAAGAATGCACACTAGATAATAAATTAAAAGAGACTAAAACTAGTTTAATTAATGAGGTACAAAGTATGATAGCTGACTTACCAAAAAGTAGCACCGAAACCAAAATACCGACTCCAATTAACGTAATTTGCAATGCGAGCAATCACGATGGCAACAATCCAATTACCCCCACACTTCCACATTTCAACGGAAGGCAAAATAACCCTAATGAGTATTTGTATAGAATGACTCGATATTACGAACGACTAACCAAAAATTACTCAGACCGGAGACAATCAAGACTGTCTGTTCGATATTATTGAGAATAGCCTCGAAGGTGCCACAGCGAAGTGGTGGCAATTAATTAAAGACAACATAAAAGATTTCCAACAATTCAGCGCAGAATTTTTAGCTGAATTTTGGATGTGCAGAGAGGTACAAAGCAGAAGTTGGAGTTCGAACATTATAGGCCAGGAGGAAAACTATCAAGGAGTGAATATTTTATTGAGAGAGTCCTCACCATGAAGTCAATGACACCACAACCGAAGGAGGAAGATATCATTGCAGCGCCAGTAGAGCATTTCGACCAGCGAATTCAGGACGCTCGACGAGTTCAAAACATTATGAGCATTAAGGAATTTGCTGATCTCCTGTAGAGAGAGGATACCGAAGAGTTGAATGCAGAAATACGGAGACGAAACTATTTAAACACGAGAGGAGGAGCTTGCAATCAACATATCCGATCCAGCCAGCCATACCAACATAATGGACACCAAAACAATCCGAGGAATCCACAATTCAAACCAGCTGAGAACAGCAACAACAGATATAAGACTCCGAGAGATCATCCTTACAGCAACCCACCCAGATTTCAACAACACCAGCAACCAAATTTCTGCCAGAATGGCAACTGCAATTCAGATCATACGAGAGGCAACCTGGACCAATACAAAGCAATTTTAGATTCACGCCACAGCAAAACACAAGAAGAGCCGGTTACCAGAACAACGGAAACAACAATTACCAGGAGAGGAGACAAAACGCCTACCCAACACCCGAACAACAGAGGGTATGCCAACTCATTGCTACAAGCACGAAACCAGAGATGACGACCAGAGACGAACCAGTTAAGGAGAATAGCACTGACCAACCAGCGTTAAACTCCAAAGCACTGGCGTAAGAAACAAAAATAAATCATTTAACGGCTGTACAAGTGAAGTCGAACCTCAACAACCACATATTACTTCACATCATACTCCAGTGCAAATAAATGAAATAAATTTCGGACACTTGCCAAACAACAACATAAAACATATACATTATAAAATCCTAAACATGTCCTGTGACAGAGAATTCTTGTTACAAGAAGATAACCCGGAAACAGAAGACCAAATAACAAATTACAAATGCCCCGAAATTGAAATGAAACTTAATGGTATTCCAACAAAAACGATAATCGACACAGGTAGCTCAATCATGTGCATATCAGACACTTGGTTCCAGAACAATAAGGACAACCTAAAACATTTCGAACAATTACCAGTCAATAACACCTATATAAAGACAGCGCTAAGAAAAGGCCAAGAAAATTTCCTTCATAATTCCATTAAAAGCTGAAATACAGCAAATACAATTCGACATACAGTGCATAATAGTGCCATATTTAATAAAAGACTGTATAATGGGAATGGATATGATAAGATTACTGAGAGTGGTTATAAACTTCGATGAAAACATATTGAGTATATACGATAAACACAATGAAATGTTAAAATGAAGTTTGGAGACGAATACAATGGTTCGATGAGATGCAGAATTTTATATTATAATCAAAACAATGAAGAATGGATAAAAGACGATGTGCAATCGACTGAAGAAATTAGAAATGTAATAGAAAATGCAGTAAAAGATAATGAAAAATTGGAACCCAATGAAAAACGCCAGATAGTCGAACTAATTTAGAAGTATCATTAAATATTTTCCGAGAAACCAGCACAAAGCAACATACTCATTAATCGATGAATATGATAAGGGTCATTCTCCAAAAATATACAGTTGATGTCCCCACCCAGTCTCTATATTATAATAAAAGAAATATTTAAAAAATAACTGCATAAAATAAAGTTTAAATTCTAACAAACTTACTCATTCTGGTAAAATTTAAAGTATATATATATTTTTAACTGAAATTGTGCCCACAGAAGGTGACAAATCACTTCTGTGGACAGTCCCCGGCTATGATTTCAAACATTATTTGAATTGTAATCTTTTTAGTTTGTTTATTTTTAGCATCATTTAATTAACACTGGTAATAAAACATCTACAGTTTTTAATTCACCATGGGGCGACTAAACATGGTGTATTTTCATTATATTGGAGGTAGTGCTAAACCTAGATTATTGAGGATACGGATAGTTCTGATCCCATAGGGAGCAGTAGATTGTTTATGAAATTCGTACTGTGTAAATAATGGATTGTTGAATATAATATCATATGAAGGGTGTAAAGGTTTGGAGCGCATAATAAACATATATGACAATTGTAGCCGTTGTCTTCGTCGCGTGAGCGATGGCTCACCCGTTTCAACAAGCAGACTACTAATGGGACTAGAATGAAAAGCTCCAGATGCTAGACGGAGAGCAGTGTTATGAACGGAATCAATCTTTTTAAGAACCGATAACCTAGCTGACGAATAGTCAATTCATGATCGAATAAGAGCCCGGTAAAAACGCAGCATGCAGGCTCCCCAATGAGAACCGCTTAAAACCCGTAACATATCTAAGATCTTGATGCAGCGTGATTTTAAATTTGTCACATGCGGGTTCCAAGAGAGTCTATGGTCTAAAATAAGACCTAGAAATGTGACTGTGTTATCGGAGTGAAGTAGAGTTCTGTTTAGGTACAAAGTGGGACTAAAATGCTGTCTGCGACGAGTAGAAGCAATGCATCTCGTTTTAGCAGCGGAAAACTTAAATCCTGTCTGATTGGACCATGTTTGTAATTTGTTGATCGTTAATTGCAGTGTTCTTTCTGCGGTTGCTGTGTTTCAACAAAAAGAGAACAGTGGGCAGGTAATCGGACATTAGCAGTGATGCTATTAATAGCAACTGCAATTAAGGTGATGCTAAGTACGCTGCCTTGAGGGACACCATTCTCTAAATAAAATCGATCTGATAAGGTGGATCCAAGACGCACCCTAAAATATCGATTGGACAGAATGTTTTTAATAAATGCTAAGATTCTCCCTTGAATACCCCAGGATTGTAATACATTTAGAATTCCTCTTCTCCAAGCCGTATCATATGCCCTTTCAAGATCGAAAAACACTGCAACAAGTGTCTGTCGAAGAAGGGGCATTTTGAATGGCCGACTCTAACAAAACCAGCTGATCGATAGATGATCTTCCCTGTCGGAAATCACACTGTTCTTTACAGATCAGTTGGTTACTTTCAAGGTACCATACAAGCCGCCGATTGACCATCTTCTCCACCAGTTTACATAGAACGCTGGTGAGAGAGATAGGACGATAACTACTTGGATCAGTTTTGTCTTTCCCTGGTTTTAATAGAGGAATTACTATGGCCTCCAACCAAAAATCAGGAAAGATATGCTCATCCCATATACGATTGTATATTTGGAGAAGAGCTGTTCTACCCGACTCTGGAAGGTGTTTAATCACAGAATATACGATACTATCGGGTCCGGAGGCTGAATCCGTAACCGACAATAAGGCAGATTCCAGTTCATCCATTGTAAATGGGTCATTCAACGGAGAATCCTGTGATATGCCGATGGTGAATGGCATGGCCTCTTGAGCAGTTTTGTAAGTCTGTTATTTCTAATAAGCTGGTTTATAATGGTTACCTCGTAAATGTTGAACTTGGTATATCTGATCACAGAGCTTTATTGATCTCAATCTTTGAAAACTCTAAGAATGTAGTTCAAAATAGATCAGTAACAAAAAGATGTTTTACAAAATCAAGCACAGATAATTTTTCTCAAATTATTAAAGAAAGAAATTGGCAGTATAGTCATGTAAAAACATCTCAACAAAATTTTGAAGCGTTTTTCTCCCAATCAAAAGTATTTTTGAACACTGCTTTCCAAAAAAGTCTCTTCAATTTAAAACACCAAAAACGTCTAATTTTGTTAACAAGAGTTGGGTTACTCAAGGAATTCGTGTCTCTAGTGTGCATAAAAGAGCACTCCATAATTTAGCAAAAGCAACAAAAGACGGACAATTTTTGGAATATGTAAAAGTGTATAAAAGGATTTTTAAAAGGGTCTGTAGTCTAGCTAAAAAATGTCTAACTCTAGATTTATTCAGAATTCTGTAAATAAAAGTAAAGCAACATGGCACTTGGTTAAATCTGAATTGGGGTTGAAAAGGGTTGTCAATGAAAATTTTAAGAAGTTAAAGTTTGGAGAAAAAGAAATTACCAATGGAAATGAAATTGCTTGTAAATTAAATGAAAAGTTTTTAAATGTCAGCTATGAATTGAATGCACTGTCTTGTTTGGAGTCTGCAAGGAGTTTTTTAAATGATAGGCAATGGTCAAAAAATCTGTTTAGCTTCAATCCAGTTACACCAAATAAAGTAAATAAAATAATAGCTAATCTAAAAAATAAGAAATCGGTTGGGTGGGATGAGATTCCTGTGCATATATTAAAAGATACTGCAGATTACATTTCAGTTAATTTAAGTCTTGTAATAAATCAGTGTTTTTTCTTGAAGGGACTTTCCCAAGTCAGCTAAAATATGCAAATGTAATACCACTGTACAAAAAAGGTAATAAAGATGATCCAGGCAATTATAGACCTGTGTCAGTTTTGCCAAGTTTATCAAAGATTTTTGAAAAGATTGCTTATGAGCAGTTGAATAGTTACCTAAATGGTAGAGGCATTATTTGTAAAAATCAATATGGATTTCGAGCAGGGCATAGCACTGTTGATGCAGCTGCGGAGCTGATCAAGCATGTGACGGAGGCTTTGGATGGGTCACAGATTACTGCTGGTGTCTTCTGTGACCTATCGAAGGCCTTTGATTGTGTTAATCACCAGATCTTGCTTGAAAAGCTCCACTTTTATGGAGTTACTGGAGTTGCTCTAGACTGGTTTAAATCGTACTTGACAGATAGGCAACAAAGAATTATATTAAATAAAAGGGATAAGAAATTCGTATCAGACTGGAGTGAGATTAAAAATGGAGTACCCCAAGTGTCAATGTTGGGTCCCTTGCTGTTCATTATTTACATAAATGATTTGCCACTAAATATTAATCACGCAAAGGTTATACTGTACGCAGGTGACACCTCCATAATTCTGAAATGTAACAACAATCTCGATCGAAAACTATCAATCAGAAACTTGTTATTAGAACTACGAAATTGGTTTGATGTAAACGGACTTAAATTAAATTGCTCAAAAACTGAAATAATACAATTTCAAACACAAAAAAATAGAAAACCATTTGATAAAGACATATTGTTTGATGGCAGTCTTGTGGGTGTTAGCAATAATGTAGAGTTTTTAGGTATAAATATTGACCACAATTCAACATGGAGGATACCACATTGAAAAATTGAGCAAGAAATTAAGTTCGATTTGTTTTCAAATGTTCATTTTAAGAGATTCTGTAGACTTAAAAATTAGGTTAATTGTCTACCATGCTTGTTTTCCCTCTTTGATGCAGTATGGCATTGAATTATGGGGAAATTCGTCAAAGGCATTGACTATTTTTAGGATTCAAAAAAAAATATATTCGAACTATGATGTTTTCAAGTATAAATAAGTCATGTAAATCAGTATTTAAAAAATAAACAATTTTTACACTACCATCCATGTATATTTTTAAATGTCTTATTTTTTTGTGCATACACAGATAAATACTTTTTATGATGGCCAAACTGTTCATTGCTACAATACAAGGTTTAGAGAACAGCTCCAGTATCCCATTCATAGGCTGAAGTTGTATGAAACCACTCCTTTTTATATGGGCTTAAAACTTTATAATAAATTACCAAATCGGGTAAAGAGGCTTACATATAAAAAATTTAAGGATACTGTAAAAAAATGTTAATTGAAAAAGAATACTACAACGTAAATGAATTTTTTAATGACCATTCATTGGAGTAGAGTGGTTTTTTTTAAAATTTGTTACTTTACATGTTTTTAAGCTGTAGTTTTGTTTAGTTTAAGGATAATTGACAAGCAACCTGTTCATTGACAAATTTTATTTGTACTTTATGTGAATGTTATGTTGCAATGATAAATAAATAAATAAAAAATAAAGATGTTTGACATTTTTGGTGTAATGATGAGTTGTTTTTGTTTTTACTAAACTGGCAATTATTGTAAAAATTAAATACAGCCAAAGATGATTCTTACATCATGCCTCATTGCTTATTTTTTCCTTTGTGTGGCCTATACCTTGAGTTTTATATTCCCTTGAGCATAACAAAATGTTACAATGGACATGTAAAACCTCTTTTTAAAGAAAACAAAATGTTTTTCAGGGAGAATATGAGATTTTTTAGATTTTAGGACCGTAACTGGGAAGAATACATATTATTTACAGCATATAATACATCATCATTATAAGTTTTCTGCTTTTAGACAGGCCCTACAGAAACATTCCGCCAGATCTTTCAGTTTTGTGCCAATATTTTTGTTTCCTTGTATTTATTTTTATGTTGTCTATCAAATGCTGTAAAATGTTGTGGTCTACATAATATTAAGTGTTATATAATATCATGTTTCCTTTCATGATGTGGGAGACCAAGAATCGATTGATCATTTCACACTTCTTAGCAGTATAAAAAAAGAGAGTGAGGGTTAATTCTTTAATTCTATTAATGTCTTATTTTTTTCAGGTGTAATGAGAACGCGGCCACCACCACTCCAAAGAAAAATGTGAGAAATAAAATACCCAACCCTTCAAAATGGAAAATCAACATAAGGAGACAGGCCCATCAGTCCGGCAAAGAGTACGTCAACAAGAGAGGGAAGAAAGTGGAGGCTAAAACTGTTAAAAGTCTGAAAAACTGTGCAGTGTCCTGTAAGTACAAATGTACTTCTAAAGTAAGTGACGAAGAAAGATCTGACATTCATTTAGCATTTTATACTTTAACAACTTCTACAGAGAAACGGCACTTCATTTTGAATACAACAGTTAGATCCCTAACGGCTAGGCCGAAGAGAATACCAGAACAAGTTGCTAGCGATGAAAGTGATGACTCTTCAGTAGTTAAGAACGGTGGTGGTCAAGCTTCTAGAAGAAAGTATTCTTTTAAATACTTTTTGAATATAAAGAGTGAAAAATTGAAGTTTGTAAGCAATTTTATTTGGGAACACTGGACATTTCACAGAAACCAGTTTACACAGCACACTCTACAAAAAACTTTAAAATAAACACCCCTGCTCCAGATAACAGAGGAAAAAGTATGTCTAGCCAAAGAAAACCTGAAGGTGGTGTCAATTTTTGTCGTGAGCACATTAAATCTTTTCCTAGTGTTCAATCCCATTATTGCCGCAGTCACACAAACAGAAAATATTTGGGTTCCCATTTAACCATATAAAAAATGTACAATCTTTATGTGGATAATTGTAAGGAAAAATATATTACACCCATTAAAAAATCGATGTACTATCGAATTTTTGGTACAGAATTCAACTTGGGTTTTCATATTCCAAAGTCTGACCGCTGCAACGTTTGTGAAGTTTACAAAGTAGCTAAAAAAGAAGAAACTTTGTCAGAAGAACAAGAGAA
>JAGFPH010010636.1:27337-38898 GCA_018207615.1 Philaenus spumarius | reverse complement strand
TAATTTTAAACCCATTCATAAAAATGTGACTTTGTATAAGTGAGCTAGTAATGCATAAGCTAGTTGAAATAGGCCTAATTGCTTTTGAATTTGCAATGCTCATTCTTTGCAATGATGTAAGTTGTTTGACTCCAGAGGAAATAACAAACAGAGATAGTATGTGTAATAAATATTGTTCATTCATTCATTTCACTTTCATTAGCCTACAATTATTTTTGTTTATAATTTTAGTTGATAACAAAGGAGCTTATCAAAGTAGGCCTATACACTCATTTTGATTTAACATAACGACTAAGATAAACTAAATTGTCGTTTAATCACCTAACTAACCGAGTTATGAACCCACCTTGGAAAGATTAGTTTAGGCAAGATAAGAATGTTAATTGTAATTTTAGGGTTTGTGGGAAAATCTTGCACATAGCAGAATAATTGGTAACTTTCTGCATAATATGTGTTTGAAGTTCAATGACCTGTTTTACAGGCTTTATAAAAATGTCTAAACTTTTAAGATGATATATATGGATATTTTGTAATTCCTTGTATTAGAAGAA
Source organism: Philaenus spumarius (assembly GCA_018207615.1). Classification (NCBI taxonomy): domain Eukaryota; kingdom Metazoa; phylum Arthropoda; class Insecta; order Hemiptera; family Aphrophoridae; genus Philaenus; species Philaenus spumarius. Next base: position 38,347 of record JAGFPH010010636.1, on the reverse strand, counting down.
AATGTTTAACTTCTTAAATAAACTGTTAATTTAATTTTGTATTTATGTACTGAACCTGTGTAGTCCTAGGCTTCTGAATTTCAAAGAATAAAAATGTCTTGCATGTTAGAAAAATTAGACTGTCAACTCTCACCCAAAATGCTTGTGTCACGCATATTCAAGCATCATTTTGCCCTATCATGCAAACTCATCCATTTGAAGAAAAAGTTAAAAATTCAAAGCTTCCTCTGTAGAGCCTAAAGTGAACTAAAAACAAAAAGTTTTGAATTTTTAGAATGGCAGCATTCCAATGCAATATGAGAACACGATGGCAGCTTTTGCGTGGTACAAACAGAAATTTCTGTTTGTCTGAGGTTTTGAAAACTTTTATCCAATGACATGTATTTCAATAAATAATGTATTGTAACGTGCTGCCTCCTATGCAAGCCGTTTACAAACAATTTATTAATAGAAAACAAAAAAAAATGAAAAATAAAAATTTAATTTTGACAAAAATATTTCTAAGTTATTTTTAAAATAAAAAAAATACCTTTACTGTGTATATTGTGTAACAGTTATTTATTATTTCCTATCTTCAATCCATTTGCTTATTTAATTAATTAAATTATCATTTCAAAATATTACAACACCTTATTCCCAATGAAAACAAACAAACATAACCCCAAAATTGAAGTTAGGTTATGTTTTGATCACATCTGTTACTCAACAGTTGATCATTGAAATATCTGTTACACATATAACTGTCTTATCTATGACTGCAATTCTCTGGTTCAAAAATGGACTCATCCAGAACCATGGCCGCCATGTTGTTCACATGACAACTTTGGCACCAAATCGCCTTCCTCACCAAAGACTGCCGCCATTTCATTTCACACAAAGAAAACTGAAAACTGAATTTATAATTTAAACAAGGTTCGTTACCATAAAGTACTTCTGGAAAGGATAAAAACTCAAACTAAAACGTCATAGTGGTTGGCATTAATATTTTACTGAATCATTTTAAATTGTAAAAACACATACATTAATTATTAAATCAAATTGGCAATTCATCATTTTAACTATTGCAATCAGACACTCAAACACACAAATTCATTATTAATAATTTTACCTTAAACATACAAACTTATATTGATAAATTATTCAAATGCAGACTTGGTTAAATTAGTTTACTACTTACGATCTTTTTGTTTTATAGTGCACTTTAAAGAAATTTGAATTTACAAAAGAGAAAAAACTTACAACACAATGTGAATTTAATTTAAATAAAAAAAACCCCATTGTTCTTTAGTTCGTCGCACTTTAGCCACTTAGATTTTGATTCACTTAGACTTTCGTTGCACTTATTATAAAATCTTTATGTAAGGATTTTGAAGCCACGCCATGCGACCACGCAAACTTTCAAAGTTGATGTTTTTGAGAGAATTTACAAACAATTCTCACATTCTCGTTATTGTACAATATACGGCACTGTCTTTACTCCTCTTTAAACATATCTAAACGGTAGTTTTACTTTAACTACCGCAAAAAAGCACTTGTTAAAACATCTTTGCTGGACTAACCGCAAAACAGGTCTGCTTTGTACTGGAATACTGTTGCAAGTCTGAAGAAGCGTCTTTCTTCTTCGTTCTCTGTTCCGATCACGCCATGTGACGTCATAAAAACCAGGAGACCAATGGGAAGCTGTTCTCCAGGCTACCAATGAGAAGCTGTCTTTCCAGGGGACCGTAAATATGTCTCCCCACAACCACCCTTGCATGCTACCAACATCTCGAACAAAATTTCTGTCTCCATCATAGATGAATCACACAGGCTTCCAACATAATCTATCAAGTTTGTTTCTTTCAGTGTCTGAAATAGTCTTTCGATATTTATTCATCACTGTCTAAAAACCTAGCGGACCATAACTTCCAACTCTCCAATACCTTTTAAATGTTTTTCTTATTTTGACACATCATGAAACATAATTTAAATATTTAGACAAAACTGAAATTAAACATGAAGTTAATATTATGTTTGATTTATTCTGAATTATTAATTAATGTCTGCATTTCCCTTTGAATTTCTATGTTCATTAATATTATGAAATAACTAAATCTTTTAAATTAGGCTAATGTCCAAAATTTACCTTATGACCCTTTTTACGTTATACTACTATTTTGATATTTAAAACCCTGAAACTCACATGTATTACAGTATTTGGATGGCCCAAGCTGCAGTGTCAGTTTGAATGACTGCTGCCTGAATCTGTTGATTCACTTATTATTAGCGAATTTCCATAGGAAAAATGAGCTATTGCAGTAACACTTATGGTAAGACCTAAGGTCGGGAGTAGGAAATGAGCACCAATCATGGTCCCCAGAACACGTTTTGGGTTGTCATTAAAATTAATATATATGTATATAAGTGTTCACATTCCAGCAACCGCATTTTAAGTCCGATTTGGTACACATGTTGATTGTCTACGTCGCTCGGACGAGTTTGTTAGCAAAAAAATCCAAGAACTGGAAGTACATTTTTTGACTGGAAGTAACTATTTTTTTAGATAGGCTATTTCCTACAAAAATGAATTTTTTTAGAGCTTTTTCTAAAGATGTAAATGTAGGATGTTATTCTGCACATTTTGGTTTCTTACGCGACCTTATAGCAGCTCCCTTGGTTTCCCCAAAATCGATCAAAAGGTAAAATACCATAAAAGTACACGGTTCAAAGCCACCTAACGAGTTTTTACGCTGCACGCTAAGCTCATAACCCAAGGCCATAAGATCGAGGTACAAACTCCCAAAGCGAATTTTTCCACTGCGACTGTAACGAAGGCGCGCGTTAGTCGAAGCTGGAACCTTAGGCGCATACAAATTCTACTAATATTTCGTACACATAAGCAGCAGCTATTCAACACCGTCGTGAGTAGACCTATTTCAAAAATTATTGGTTGAAACCCTAAAACATAGGCCTATAAACTTAATTTTGGAAATATGCACAACTCTCATCAGCGGTTCATCTCCGAGGTCAAATTATTTATCTATTGTTGTTAGTCGTTCATTGATTATGCGAAGTTTTTTTATCAGTCTTCACTTCAAACGAGTCAAGTAGTTTTAAGAGGTACCAATTTGTTGCTGTATTTTGATTATTGTGTATTGTGCAATGTTAACTCATCTAGTTTAATATAATTTCTGTTGTGATAATTTGTTATATGATAACTTGTTTCAACAAGTTTTTGCTAAGCAGCTTCTCTCGTGTGTTTATTTTTTTAAATAGATGATTTTGCTTCTGTAAACATTCCTAGGTTTTAAATTCCTGCATGAATTTTATAGTTGTTTCGGAAATCCACCTTTCCGCTGTTAATTTCCATTAAAAATAATTGATATTGTTTTTACACATGACAACCCATAGCTCAGATGGTGTATACTTAAAGTCTTTTTTATTTCTTACGTTTTTTTTATAAACCCAAAAATTTCATGTAAATTACTAATTGCTTTTCATGATTTGACTTGTAAAAACAGGCCATGTCAAGTATATTTTGTTTTATTGTTCCCAAGACGGGAATTATTGTTTTAGCTTTGTTAGAAGAAAAGAAATCTAACTGTTTCCACATTTTTTATCCATCCTGATCAATATTTAGGAATATTATTTAATAAATATTATTGCGGCATTCAAAGCAAAAAGACCTAAATACTGGCTCTCAGATAGAAGAAGGTTTAATACCCCTAATCTTAACACCTTAACACTTTTGTTAACAATTAAGTAATTCCTCTACGTAATTCCTTGAATATGATTCATTTGGATTTGTTCATTGTTTTGAGCTGTAATTCAAAGTAATTATTTGTTAACTTTTGTCTTTACCTAATATAAATTATCTTTAGAATTTCTATCTGTAAGATAAACGTGAGTGCAAGAGAATAATAGTTTCCTTATCATATATTAACTGATATCTTCTCTCAATAATTGTTGTATTCACATTTTAATCAAAGATTAAACATACTAACTTGATAGAAGTTCTGATAACATAAACTGTTTGAAGTTAGACAATATTTATTGTAATGGTTGTTGTGGCAGGTAATATTATGCCATCATTATTACAGACCATTAGCCTCTCAAGTTTGTAGTGTAATATTCAGTGACAGCTCATAATTATAGCTAAGGCCAGGGACTTGGACTTCAGGTTGATCTAAATAATGGTTTTACGTTACAAAAACCAGAAAAACATTTTTTTTTAAATACACTCTTACTTATCACACCCAGAGATATATCCATTTAAAATTTGAATAAAGTTACTTTAGGAAGATGTCTTTTAAAACTACTACGGCTACCTGCCTTTACTTGTTAGGTAAAGGTTTAGTTGGTGTACAGTGTAGGTCTTCCTAATTCTTTAACTTTGATTTTGTCTTGTAATGGAAGAGTTTTGTAATCAATTCAATTTATTAATCCTTTTGACTATTTACATTTTCAGATATTTTGTTTTTTGTACAAAATAATTCATATCTAGAGAACAGTTTGACTGATTGAGTTCAAACTTGGCATGAAGTTTAACCTAACAATGTTCTATCTCAAGAAAAATAAGCGATTATATCCAATCATGCGTTTCAAAATGTCGGCTGTATGTAAATTACTCAAAAACCATACATTTTAACAAAAAAAGTCAAGACACCTTTTTTTGTAGCCCTTTTGATTCTGTATCGGAGGGTGTAACTGTCAAAACACTTGGATGAAGGATTAAGTTAAGTTAAATAAAATGACAGCAAATGTACATATAATATTGTAGTATTTTATTACTGTATTTTTAGGATGTTGGGTTGAACAAACCAATTATAACACATAACTTAACTACTATCCTTCATCCGATTGTTTTGACATTTATTTGTCAACCGAAGTTTATTTGTCAACAAATCAATGTATTAATGTTGTAATGGAGCCTTAAATAATTGCGGAGATGAGACGGAGCCATAAATATTTGCGGAGCCTTAAATAAATGCGGGAATGCAACTATGTCTTAAATAATCATGGAGATGCTAACGTAGCCTTAAATATTTGTTAAGATGCAGCGGAGATGTCTACTTGCACCATACGCGTATCAAGCTTTCCTCCGCTGCTGGTTCCCCCACTACCACTGCCTCTTTTGCCGCCATTCATAAATTTACGCGTTTCGCGCTATGTTCGGATGCATTTTTATCATATTTTGTCAACATTATATTCAAAAATCGAAAATATTCGAATTGTAAGTTTTAATGTCTACTTTCAGAATACATTTAGTAAATTTAAATCTGGCCACTCAGGTTAATAGTGGCCTACTCAATATGCAAGATATTGATCTAATTTGTTTATACTGTAATTGTGGAAAAACTATTCATGCGACAAATTTTATCTTCCACCTGTTTGAGCTACACATAATGAACAATCGTGTTCAGAAATATCTGCCCTTAATATTTTAAATTAACAAAGATAGGTATGAATTTTTGAAAAATGGTAATTTTGAAGTGTTTTTCCTACTTTTCTCGGTGAAAAATGGTCCGATTGGGGTTTATAAATGTCCCATTGGAAATATCGTGGTCCATTTATAACATTTTATAATATCAACGATAAACCCAAAAAAACCTAATTTATTATTATTTTTTGTGTAAAAAATGTGCAAAAGCTCATTGCCGGATGGTTTTTGTATTTTACATACCTATGTGCTACCCTTAGAAAACTGTGGATGTCGCTTGCTGTTAAATTTAATAAAAAAATTGGCCTTTTATTTTGCTCTATTGGCTGGTCCATATATTTACATGCAAAAAACTGTACTTCATATAATGTATCACTGTGTATTACTGATTGCATATTTTGCTTATCTAAATTACATGCATATATTGAACGCGTTTGTTATTTTTGTTTTCAGGCGAAAAGGATATCAACAAATGAACTAGCGGCAATTAAAGTCATTAAATTGGAGCCAGGTAAACAGTTTTTTCTCAAATTTACTCTACACACTTTTAAACAGTAGAATAATTGTGTAATTAAATTTAGCTGGCAGGTTTCAAGTGTGTATGCGAGTCGTGTTGGAAAGGGCAGCTAATCATGTAACCTCTTGAGGCATGAAGTTGAGAGAGTGTGAAGGGTAAAAATAAAAGGGGTGTTGGAGATGTAGGCTTACTGAGCATATTTGTTGTTTTAAGGTCTCTGTATTTAGGATCTAAAAGTTGAAATTTTGATCAGCCTATTATATATATATTTGTACGATGATTTTTTTTTTGTTAAGATTTTGTAGTTAACTTATTTTTAGATAAATGGGAAATCGAATTAAGTTTTTACCTGTAGAAATCAATATATTGGAAAAGTCAAATTTATGAAAACCGCTCAATAAAATATAAAGTCTTACAGATTAGCATGATTATTTTTTCTAAATACACAAAATGGCGGCTAGAAATGTAGGCCTAAGCATTTTAGAACAAGTGGTCATGAGGATGTTTTTACTTAATTTGACCCAAGGAATTTGTTCCTGAAGTTTTGGGACAATTTTTGGAAACATCCTTTATTCAGACCTGGCTGACCACAATTAACTTTTGAAGGTGACAAGGGATCAAAGTGGCTGGCTTGTGTTCACTTGGCGGGCTTGGCGACACACCACCACTCACAGGTAGGTAATGAGTCAACATGGGTCTCGCCGACGCTGCTTGACTCATGTCAGCTCAGTCATACATCCCATACTTGACTGTCTCCCCCTCTTGTTATTCTAAAAATAGTTCAATTTCAATAGTAAACTGTCAGTTCCCACGAACTCTACGAATATCGGTGTTGTGTAACATTGTCGATTAGTGAGTGCATTCTTTACTGTTTCTGTTAATTAAGTTTTAATTTTGATTGTGTTTTTGTAACAATGAGTGGAAAAGCTAACAGAAAGTTTGTACCAATTAAAATTAAATTAGAGGCCTTGAAAAGGCTAAAAAATGGCAAAACTTGCAACTGAGTACGGTGTCGGTGAAGTAACTGTAGGGGAATGGCGACGTAATAAAGATAAAATCGAAACATTTTCTACCATTAAATGTTCTAATATTTCGACTAATTAAAACATTTAAAAATATATTATTCTTTATTTTTCTCCATTTCTCCGCCTATTCCGAATTTTTTATTGTTCAAGGTACAGTCAGCCCCAATTAGCTTGAATTATCATCTTGATTCTACTGTAGACTCAAAAATACAAAGTGAGAATAGTAGATCATGATTACAAATGTTCTCATTGGAAGTACTCAAAGTGTTGTTAGCTCATGTAGTCATAGAGCAATTTGTGAAGTCACAGATCTACATGATCCCCCTTTCTAAACACTCTCCCTTTAAACAGTAATTGAATTAGTTTGGGGAATGCAGCCTGTCCTGTATAATCTGTACTTCTTATAATTGAGTTTGATTCTCTAGCCTTCAATGGAATGATGTGAAAGTTTTAAATAAGTTGTTGTTTGTGTGGTCCTGTTCTATGTGAGAATATTTGTGAACAGATTGTTAACTGCTTACTAATAATTTTGTATGTAATAATTGCAAACTTTGTAATGTGTTATATGTAATAATTGCAAACCTTGTAATGTGTTATATGTAATAATTTCAAACTTTAATGTGGTGTTAAATGTAATAATTGCAAACCTTATAATGTGTTATATGTAATAATTGCAAACTTTATAATGTGTTGTTAAATGTAATAATTGCAAACCTTATAATGTGTTATATGTAATAATTGCAAACTTTATAATGTGTTATATGTAATAATTGCAAACTTTGTAATGTGTTATATGTAATGATTGCAAACTTTATAATGTGTTATATGTAATAATTGCAAACTTTGTAAAATGTTATATGTAATAATTGCAAACATTGTAATGTGTTATATGTAATAATTGCAAACTTTATAATGTGTTATATGTAATAATTGCAAACTTTATAATGTGTTATATGTAATAATTGCAAACTTTTTAATGTGTTATATGTAATAATTGCAAACTTTGTAATGTGCTGTACGTAATGATTACAGGAGATGATTTTGCAATCATTCAACAGGAGATATTGATGATGAAGGATTGTAGACACCCGAATATAATAGCTTACTTTGGCAGTTATTTACGACGAGACAAACTATGGATATGCATGGAATATTGTGGAGGAGGATCATTACAGGATATCTATCACAGTAAGCTGCATATAGTATAAACTTAATTCCTATTTGTGTGTCTTTCTTTCTTACATTTTTGGCTAGTCTTGAAAAACATTGAAGGCATTTTGATGCGTTTATTTATTATTACGTTTTATAAATTTTATATTGAAATTAATTTTTACATAAATAAAAATTAATTTATATGTAAAGGGATAAGAGCAGTGGTGTTCTTAGACAAGTATTTGCTGCCGTAATAGTGCGGGTAGATAGTAACTTTCTATGGAGATGTTTGATGAAACCCGAGAAAGTTTCAAGTAAAGTCCTGTGTGATTTGGTCCATGTTAAAATAGTTTTGTTTTGGCAAACATTAGCCAACTAATTAGTTTACATGACCGGGAAGTTGAACTCAATCGGAACTTTGAGAAATAACGACATAAATTTCCGCGGGGAAATGCCGAGTTACTTTCCCACGAGTTGAAGTCTCATCTGCGGTAAAAGTTAAACGGGAGAAGTAAGAAGCTATTAGGTCGAGGTCGCAGTGTCCATAAGTGTAGCTTACAAAGAGATTTTTGAATTAGTTTGATCTTCAAAACGGTAATGTTAGATGCCCCCCCCCCCCTTAATTCGGTTAGCTGTGGTTTTACTGTAATAAAAACAAAGGACTAAATATAGCCAATAAGAGCTCTCCAGGACTCTAAAATTATTAATATCACCCCAGTAAAACTGTAGTAGTATACTTTACTGCAAAAAAATATTTATATATATACAGTAGAATCCCGCTCTTCTGAACTAATTGGGACCAAACACGGTTCAGTTTAGCGGGAATTCGGAATAGGCGGATTTCATGAATAATAACAACGTATTGACTTGTTAAGGCATAAATTAAGTGGTAGGACATCTGCTAGTGTCTGTTCTATACAGCGTTGATCGGCTCGGAGGAAAGCGGGGAGGAGGTGAACGCTAAAGCTGAAATATCATACGTAGCTTGACCTTGCCTTGGTGTAAGTTTACACCATCCGATTTGTCCCTTCCGTTGCGTTACGATTCCATTCTCTTCTAAAAACGGAAGAGAAGAGATAGGTTGTTCGAACAGTCCGTTTTGTCATCCCGTAGTCTGTCCTTTGTATCCATCGTCTTAAAAATAGATCGAGAAAAAAGTAAAATTCCTTCCAGACAACGAAAACGGAGGAACGCAACCTGCACGTGGCAACAACACTAATAAGGGCCTAGCTGTTGTATCTGTTGCGTGCGAAAGACGCAATGCACCTGTGTATTGAAAATATCCCCAATACGGGGGTTGGCGTGCAATGCACTGTGCGTCGGCCGCTTATCAGTGTTCAATGTCAAGCTCACATCTGCGTCCTTAGCAGTGAATGTGTTAACAGCCCAGGGGTACATCTTTTATCAAATATTGGCTCATAACAAAGACTAACAGGATGAAAATCAAATTAATCTTTGTTATTATATTAGTCTAGAACCTTGCGAATAAAAATATACTAGTTTTAATGGTCATGGTTTTACTTGGATTTGATTATAACAGTTTAACTTTAAACTGATTTTTCTCAAAACTAACTTCACTGCACTTATACTCATGGCCCCCACAAGGGTGGGGCTGGTGCAACTCTGGTCACAGGGCCCGGGCCTAGCCCAGTTTTAATTTTTTTTTATTTATTGCAAAATATTTTACAGCGGATCATAGATTAAAAATTCAAATATATAATTATTACAAAGTCAAAGTTTAGAAAAATAATATTAATTCTAGATTAGTTACTATTTAATTAGGTGCGTACGTGCTAGTTACTGTTGTTTGCATATTAGTATACAACAGACCTTTCCCTTCCTCCAGGCGCCTAGCCGCCCCTACACATCCCCGGCCAGTCCAGCTTTCTCTCTCCGCTTTGTTCTAAAAATAAACACTTCGCATCAGTTCGCCAGTTGAGTCAGTTCGTCTGTTGCATATTACCCTTCAGATTTTGCTGATCCAGAAGACCTATTTGAAGAAACTCTTTATATGAAGAATGTATTTGTAACAACGTTCCAGTCAGAAAAGGACCCGTTGAAGCTTCTAAGCTCAATATATGAGAAAAACCTCCAGCCCATTTTCTTGAACCTATGCTCAGCTGTAAGACTTTTCTGTACAATCCCAGTGACAGTTTCAACGGCTAAGAGGTCTTTTAGTAGGTTGTTGAATTCACTGAAAACTTGGCAACGAAGCAAAATTGGCCAAACTCGTCTGAATCATTTAGCAATGCTGGCAATTGAGCATGAATTGGCCAAAACTGTTCACTTTTCACACGTTATTAATGATTTTAGTGAAAAGAAAGCTATGATTAAAATAGAGTACCAAACATCAAAGTAAGCTTTTTGTAATCAGAGTATTAAACACTTCAAAAACATTGTAATTGTTTAGCTCCTAACTTTGTCATAATCTTATTATTTTGTCAATTTGTATTTTAATGTTGGTCAGTAAAGGAAATCAATCTCAAAATGGAAATGTACTTTCATTAGAATAACAGTGAATGATTTACTTTAATTTATGTTTGCAATAATTTTGTCAATAAAGTTTGGTTTTTAGATTGAATTAATAGCCTTAATTATTCCTTATTATCAATTATCAGTTTTAAATAGAATTTGTAAAGGGTTAAATTTTTTAAACATACCATAGCACGCGAACATATGGGGGGGCCGAGTCTGATCCTGGTTACAGGGCCCGCAATCGAATGTGGGGGCCATGCTTATACTCCTTGGCTTCTCAGCCCTTCATATATCTTATCTTCTAAAGCGAGAGATAATTGTCTGTCTGCTAAATGGATCTGGAATCTCCGTCTAAGGATTTTTGATTTTATATATGGGGCTTTTGGCCACGAGAAATCGATTGGAAATGGTCACCAGTCTGG
>JAGFPH010010636.1:11312-27237 GCA_018207615.1 Philaenus spumarius | reverse complement strand
CGATCGGTAATGTTCGGGTTGTTATAATGCAATTTATACTATATCCCGACAACACTATAACAATTTAAAGCTAATAATTTCTTCTAAGTGACCTTCGGTCGCATTCGGGAACGATCGGTAATGATCGGGTTGTTATAATACAATTTATACTATATCCCGACGACACTATAACACCTTGTATCTGACACAAGGTTGCTGACGGATGATAAACTTATATACCCGACTAAAACATTCTATACTAAGAGAGCAGCCGTAGCCTAACCGGTTACGTCGTGGACTCGGGTCTTGGTGGTACCCGGTTCGACTCTCGGAGACACCCAAACTTTTTTCAAAGCAAAAAATTTAATTAAATTAAATATTAATTATTACAATACAAGATGGCTGCAAAAAAAAAAGATGGCGGCTCAAAATTCCCCAAAATCTTTAAAAATCCAAAATCCCCAAAATTTCAAAAATCCAAAAATTCCAAAAAATGTTAGGATAGGTTAGGACTCCAAAAAAAAAACCCAAAATCCAAAAATGTTAGGTTAGGTTAGGACCCCCAAAAAAAACCCAAAATCCAAAATTCCCAAAAAATGGCTTAGGTTAGGACCCAAAAAAAAGGGGGCGTGGCTTAGGTTAGGAACCAAAAAGACCCAAAAAAAGGGGGCGTGGCTTAGGTTAGGAACCAAAAAGACTAAAAAAACACAAAAAAAGGGGGCGTGGCCCAAGGTCAATGACCTTCCCCCACCACTTTTGGCGCCATATCGTCGCCGACTCTACTCTTTGCCATGAAATGTGATGCGGAATATGATAAGGGACCTCTTGTCTCAAATTTTTGAAATTTAATTTTTGTTATTTCCTTAAAGGGTGTTGATTTCTGAACAATTTAACACAAAAATCATAATTCTATCTTAAAAAATTAAGGACGCTATGGCCAAATGAAAATTAGTTACGGAAAAGGGTAGTTTTAAGAAAAACACAATAAAAGTTTTGAATACCAATTAAACTTTTATTTATCATATGTCATGCCAACGCCTGTATTATTTATGCAGCTGCTTACCACAGAGTAAGCTACAACCTTGCATATTTAAACAGTTTTTAATAATAGATATTGTCTAGATTATTATTAACGTAATAATACAAAATGTTGTTTGTTGGATTTCAAGCCTGTTTTTATTACATTTTTAACCAGTCAAAGAAAAGGGCCATGTTGTCGAAAATGGTATCAAAATAATCAGAAGATGTTCTATTAGTAAAAACTAAAGTTAGTTGCCTGAAATGTCGCTAGATTACAGGAGATGCTACTTTCTGAGACACTGCAAGCAATGTTACGAAAAAGGACCTCTTGTCGCACCCATGTTATTTCTCCATAGCGACAAGAGGTAGTTTTCTCAGACCTGACATCTGTTGCTTGGATACAATTTTTCGATTATTTCTCGACTACAAACCACTTTACAATTGATATATGCTTGTAAATAAGGAGTTGGGCAACAATAATTGATAACAAACCAAGTCAATATTTGTGACCCCTACTACTTATTTTGCCTGTACTGAAAATTTCCCCAACAAGAAATTTTGTCCTGTACTCTCCCAACAAGAGGTCCCTTTTCATTTTGTGCATCACAAATATTGTTTGTTATTGACAAGAGGCAATATATTGTTTATTGGTGGTGGGGACCAATGAAAGGTGATATCTCGTAAACACAGTAATACAGTACAGCATCAGCATGGAAGGGATACATTTTGTTCATAACTTGTATCCCAACAATTTTGATTTGCTGTTAAATATGCCTCGAACACCGCGGAATATTTGGAAATTTCAGCTGCTCATCATTTGTAAATAGAATGGAAATTCTGTTTTTTAGCAATGTTTTGGGAATATCTTCAAAACTACATATAAAAAAAATTAACAAGTTGTATTATCCTCAAAAGTAAAGCCTTTTCAATTTTTAGCACTTCCCAAAATGCATTGTAAAATATTTGTTGTGTTCTGATTATCAGAATATAAACGTTTTACGAGCTTTGTAAGTGAGAAAATTGGTTGTTGTAGACACACAAGAGATCCTGCACAAGTTTTAAAATTAGTTTCTAACGATGGATTGTACATATTTTTACAATTATTTTATTGAACAGTTGCGATTCCTAGGGGTGGAAGTAACAGCCCAACTGCCGGGGTTCAAAATAACGGATCACTAAGGTTCAGGGATTATTAAAACAAAAACTAAACCAATTCTTATATGCAAGTATATTTTATACTTGGTTGAGTGGTAGAATGACAGTATTATTCTTTTTCCAATTGACAAACAAACTACAATACCTAACTAATTTTATAATGCTAATAAACTTGACAATGCTTCCCCAAGACCTTCTTCCAAAACACTGGCCCCGTATCTATGTCAGTGGGACCCTTTTATAGCCTACACATTTGTCCCAGTATGTCTCTTTAAGTGTGCTTTGCTCTTGTCAGCTGTTTCACAAAATTTACAGTATTACCCAATGTTACCCTACTTTCTGTGTCTGTCTTGGGCTAGTAAATCCTAAACAATTCTTTATTATAATATTTATAACTTCTACATTTAGTTCTTAATCCTGTCGTATTAAATCTAACACAATCATCTGTGTATAGTGAAAAAATAATACACAAGTTTCGAGAGTATAAATCCACTCTTGTTACTAAGTGAAAAACTAAAACCTCAACAACGAACCTATATCATTTCAACAAAGTTACATGACTGCAACCAAATACAAATTTATTTTAAAAATTAACAAGTCTATTTTCTCTTTCAAAGAACTTTATGTTGCAATAGTAAACTTTCATATTTTGTTACAGACACTCTCCTATTTGACTTTATTTTATGATTGTTTTTATTCAGGGAGCAAATATTCTACTGACTGAGAATGGAGACGTAAAACTTGCAGACTTTGGCGTGTCCGCCCAAATAACAGCAACTATCAATAAAAGGAAATCATTCATAGGCACACCTTACTGGATGGCACCTGAGGTAAGTCAAATTTAATGAGTTCAATATACAAAAATTGCAATTTTCTCGTACAGTTATGTTAAAACTATTTAATTAAAAACAAACTTCTGTATTTCAATGATTTTTTAGATTCAGTTTTGTTGGCCAATCAACTCCTATAAAAGCGAGTGTACGTACTAGAGTAACATATAATATAACAGCTGATTTCACCATCATCTGTAATACTTAAACAAACCCAGTGTAGATTATAGTTTGTGGTTATCTTTACAACTTCAATTGTAGTAATTTTGTATGAAGTAGTTTTTTATAAATATGAGTTTTAGAACTAATGCATGCTATAATATACGGTATAATATTTGCTTTGAGGTTATAAACTGTATATAAATACAACCTTTTATCATCAATATATTTGTTTATACAAATTTAAAGAAGAGGTACTTATTCCTTTAACTTTAGAAACATTTGTACATCCTCGTATAACAGATATACATATTCGATTATTAATTTCTTTGCTATAATATTAATAACTTCTAAATCATTTGATCTATCAATGTGAAATAAAAAGCAATTAAAAGATAGTATTTTTATCTTTCTTTAAATATATAATAACGTAAATAAAAATGTTTAGCAAATAGGCGTACAGTTTTATAATCCTTATTATTGTACACATTTACCGAGTTAAAAATCCTCTTCAGCATAGTTAGGTAGGCCCAGATAAGTATTCCTTAACCCTCCAAGTGCTAACGTCGCATATGCGATGTATAAAAGTCGCGTTACGGTGCTAACGTCGCATTTGCGATGTTTGCGCAACACGTTTTGTAAATGTGTACGACGGCGCTATTTTTAATACAATCGGATACTTCTATGTATGCTTGTGTTTGGAAAGAGTCACTTTATTATAATTCAGAGTTTCATAGCGATATCAACTCAAACAAACCTTCGGCAGAATTGTCAAATCAAGTATCTATACACGGTATATAGTCGTGTAGTAGGCCTACGCGTAGATAGACGCTCGGAACTCGGATTTTGTTTGTTTATCCACTAGTTGTTATTCATTTTTAGTTTTAGTTTAGATCAGTTTATTTTTATTTGTTTTTGTAAATGTTTATTTTTTTAAGTAATTATGAGTGAACTTAGCAATTTAAGGGCCAATAGAGGTGCTTTTGAAAATATTGATTTTTAGAGACATTGAACTGTAAATATTTTTTTCTTCTTTTTTTTCTCTTGTATATAATGTGCGTGTTATTCCTTTATAACAAATTATAACCATAAATATTGGGCCTAGACAGTACTTTTATATCTTTAGAGGCAAGTTTTTCTTCTTTGTGCAAAAAAAAAAACAATTGTTTTTATAAAAAACGGAATTTTTTTTATAGACAAAAAGTTTGTTTTTTACAGCAAAGTAGTAGTGTTATATATATTTCTATTCACCATAAAATTGTGCAACTTTTGTATATATTGAATTTTCTGCATTACTTTTTTTACATATTTTGAGTGAGAGGTTTTAGAACACAAAAAAATTTATTTTTTTTATTTCTACTTTGGTCAACAAAAAAAAGTATAAAAATTATAAGGTAAGCCTGTTAAAGCTATTTACTGTAAAGAGCATGTAATTGTGATTAAAATGATATATAATAAGTCTTACTTTACTGTTAGTGAGTATTTTATAATGATTTTAGTCAATAAGCATGCACGGAACCAAAAAACCCTTAGCACTAAAGAGCAATATAGTCAGCACTTGGAGGGTTAATGTTGTTTTTAAATAATTTGTTTTTTAAATGATGTATTTCTGCTGGGTACTAAATTAATTAGCCTGTGATTTTTCATATGGGCTTATTAGTAGATAAATAACTAGGGGTAATATAATTGTACACTAATTATTCTTAGTTTTCTAGATATAATCAAAACACCATATAAAAAGTGCAAAAAATAAAAAGTATAACTATCCCCTTTTTGAAATTTAGGCCTAAACTATAGCTAATCATGTTTATTTCTAGAACTTTGAAAACACCAAAGTCTTTTCTTAATTTATTCAAAATTTATGAATTTGATTATAAATATCGCAAATAGAATCAGAACTAAAAATAAATAGTTCTATATAAAATTAGTAATTGGTTTTTGTAAGTTTTAAACTAATATTTCTTATGATTCTGTGATAATTAAAATCTGAATTTTTTGTACAATAAGCGTCATCACTTGCATTACTTATTCAATTGTTATGCAAGAAGCTGGATGGTAAATATGTGTTAATGTCTAGAGGTGATGAATTTCAAAACTAAATAAAAATATTTGCCTGTGACGTAATCTATTCACGTATAATCTTATGAATCATTATTTCTTTTAACTCTGACAAGTTTTATCTCTCAACTGTTACTAAAACAGTTTCCTGGATGAATTAAGTTTTCCTAACAAGATAATTTGTGATTAATTACAAGTAAATTAAAAACTATTCATTAACCCTAAGAATAGTTAATTAATTTTTACAATGCCAAGCCATTTCGGTGCGCCTAGCAAGCATTTTTTCAAAAATTCTTCTAATACAGTAATTATACCCTAATCCAAAAGTGTTCTATGGCTTTTTGTAGAGAAAGGTTCAAAGAATGTATACCAGGTGTCTTAAAAGCACCCCCCCCCCCCCCCCCCCTTTAACTTTCGTGTTTGTTAAAACAAACAAATATACTTTGGGGAAAGATACTAACTTAGCCCAAAGCATCTTTTGAAGCAATCGGAAATTTTGAGTGCCCCCTAAAAATGTGGGATTTAGGGAGCAACTCAAAATTTTTAAATGGGAAGTATGGTCATGTGATACTTATTTTAAAGGACTATTTAAGACTAGGAAAATTACATAAAGAAAATAAAAATCAGACCACCCAAAACAAAATGGATAAAGTGCTTGCTTGACCTAAAAAATTGCTTTTAAATTGATTTTGTAAATTTTATTTTTTACTAAATTTTCTAAGACGTAGGAGTTGAGTAAAAATGTTCGACAAAATAAATGTCCGCATAATTACAAGTGCCCATGATTCAGGTACTAGTACAGCAAAAATTTAGAATATCAAGTAAACATTGTTATCTTACAACACTGTTTACAAGACTATGTGAATTTCTTCTTAGTTTATCTGTGTGTTTGTAGGTTGCCGCAGTGGAAAGAAAGGGCGGATACAATCAACTCTGTGACATCTGGGCTGTTGGTATTACTGCTATAGAGTTGGCAGAACTGCAACCACCCATGTTTGATCTTCATCCGATGAGAGTTCTCTTCCTTATGTCAAAGAGCGGGTTCAAACCACCGACATTAAAAGACAGGGATAAATGGTTTGTAAATTATTATCTATTTTGCAAAATATTATCTTATCTTATTAAACGAGCAATTCTTGTATATTTGTTTATAAATTTACTTCGGAAATCTCGTTAACGGCTCTAACGATTTTCATGAAAATTTGCATGAAGGGGGTTTTCACATCAGGAATTGAATGTGAGGTTTTATGTCTGCAAAAATGCGCATAAACTCAGGAAAATGTGCATCAAATTTAAACTTTGAACTTCTTTTACATACCACCTTCGAAGTCACTAAGTATAGGCGAATAGATACATTATAGATACAATAAAGGTGTTTTACGAACAGATGTTAATCTGTTAACTTTAGCATCAGATGTTTATATACTATTTAACAAACATGAATCATTAACAATGTTTCAGATGGTATAATTTTCAACTTATTTCTTTATTCAAACACCAAATGTAACTAAAACATTATTTTTGTGTTGTTATTAACGACGCTGAAAACCTTTTCACCAGTATCTGCATTCTTTCCATTTCTATAAAAGTAATATAAATGATCTAATGATTATAATTATTATTTGTTATTTCTAAAATACATAAACAAAATCAAATATGGCATATTCGTTGGATAGGTTACATGTACCTATAGAGATTTTTGGTCGTCGAATGCGCCAGGTTTTATATCTGCAAAAAATTTGAATAAAATGTTAGAACTAATTACACTTTATAACAATACTATTTACTTGCTTTTATAAAGGTCCCACGTTGTTGGGCCTAATTTTAACAATACTAATGCTTTTCCCCAAATTGTGGAGCCAATATTTTCAATAATCACTTAGGCTAATCGCATTCAGCAACTCATATAGCCTATAAGGTAATACAATTGAAACCTACTTAGTTCAGCCTCAATTAGGCCTATATTAACTTTTGGAATAAATACAAGTGTAATTTAACAAGATTTTGATTTAATACAATTGAAATTATTCATTTATTAATACAGAAGATTTGTTATTTATTTGATACAATACATAAGAAAAGAATTTGTTTTGTTTGATTTATCATAAAGAATATCTATTTCAAAATGTCTATTTCCGGTTTAGCTCAGTTCAGTATTTAAAAAAAATTAAAATTCATAAAATAAAGTTAGTTTCATCACAACAATCAATCATTTATTTGATTTAGGTTTTAATTCAAAATAATCTCGGGATAGGGACACTCGTGCTGCTGTAATTATCCCAACCAAATATTGTAACACTTACGGGCCATGTAACAAGAATATTGTATGATCATAAATTAGTAAATTCCCATAGTGACTAAAAACATAGAGGTGTGGTCTGGTAGAAAAGAGACGCAATATATAATAATAAATATTTATAATTCTTGTATACATATACAAATTTGTTAAGACGCAAAATAATTGAAGTAGAATCATTTAAATAAACATAAAGTAAAGAATAAGCAGACTATATAAATAAAAGATAAAAAGGCAGACTTAAAAACATTAATGAGTGAAAAATATATAATGTATATAAAGTGTATAAGAATTCATCAAATTAAAAACAGTGGTGCGGTTTAAAAAGTAATTAAAAGTAAATAAGTGGTCACATAATGAACAGTTTTATTAGTAAAATATAACAAGGTGGAAGAAAAACATTGTAACAGAGAAATTATATTTTAAGCGTGTATAAATGCACAGTGCAGACAAACTAGATCACAATGCTCATGAGGGTTGAGTTAATTCAGGAGGCCCTGTACCGCTTCAATTAGAGAAAACTTAGAAAAAACATGGCGAATAGATAGTTTGTTTGTGTGTGCCTTGCTGGCGAATTTTAAGAAGAAATGTGGTTTTTTTAAAGTGGAGGAGAAGAAATGAACTTCTAAAAGTGAACTTTGAGTGGTACAGAGTTGGTGTACGCTTGGACATAAAAATACGTCGAATATATTCGAAGTAATGTGAACTTGTAGAAATGCGGCCACGAGGCGGTTTTTTGGAGTGTCGTCGTTGTGTGTGTGACTAAAATATCCTTTATAATCAGAGAAATCCTAGGTAAAGACGTTAGTGTAAACAGTTTTGTAAGTATTAATGGCCATAATTTTTTATAATATCAGTCTGCATTTCAAAATTTTAAAACTTTTTAATATGTAACTTCACTTAATTTGATAAATTGTGTCATAACTTAGTAAGCATAATTGTAACTGGTATCTATATATATAAAAGGCAAAGCCCTCACTCACTCATCATCACTAATTCTCCCACTTCCCATGAAACTAGAGAGATGAAATTTGGCATGTGTATACTTTGTGATGCAAATAGGAAAACTAAAGAAATTTCATTTTGATATTCAAATTTTTAGGGGTAGTTTTGGGGGTTTAGGGGTAGTTTTGACTGATCACAGTTTCTTAAAAACCACACCACCTAGGAACTTTAAATTTGGTACAAATATTGCTCATAGGCACTAGAGGCACACGAAGAACGGATTTAAAAAAATTTGACCTGTAAGGGTTGTAACAACCCCTAAATCAAAAAATATTGTTTGTTATATATCTCAAAAACCTTACCTCCTAGGAACGTGAAATTCTGTACACATGTTGTTCATAGGCACTAGAGGCACAATAAGAACGGATTTTAAAATATTTGGCCTGTAAGGGTTGAAAATACCCCTAAAACAATAAATATTGTTTGTTATATATGTCAAAAGTCCTACCTCCTAAGAATGTGAAATTTGGTACACATATTGCTCATAGGTACTAGAGGTACACTAAGAACGGATTTTAAAATATTTGGCCTGTAAGGGTTGAAACAACCCCTAAAACAATAAATATTGTTTTTTATATATCTCAAAAACCTTACCTGCTAGGAATGTGAAATTTTGTACATGTATTTGCCACAGGAGCAAGAGGCGAACTAAAAAAGGATTTTTAAATAATTGGCCTGTAAGGGTTGAAACAACCCCTAAAACAATAAATATTGTTTGTTATATATCTCAAAAGTCCTACCTCCTAAGAATGTGAAATTTGGTACACATATTACTCATAGGTACTAGAGGCACACTAAGAACGGATTTTAAAATATTTTTCCTGTAAGGGTTGAAACAACCAATAAAACAATACATATTGTTTGTTATATATCTCAAAAACCTCACCTGCTAGGAATGTGAAATTTGGTACATGTATTTGCCACAGGAGCAAGAGGAGAACTAAAAAATGATTTTTAAATAATTGGCCTGTAAGGGTTGAAACAACCCCTAAAACAATAACCATTTTTTATTATATATCTCAAAAGTCCTACCTCCTAGGAACGTGAAATTTGGGACGCATAGGAGCTATAGGCGCACTAAGAAAAATTTTTATAATATTTGAAATTTAAGGGTTGAAACATCCCCTAAAAAGTATATTTTGTTATAATTTCCTTAAAGCTAGAATACTAAAAAAAATTACATTTATTTCTTACACGATACATGTAAAAAGTAAATCTGTTTTAAATTTTGTGACGTTCTGCTAAAGGGAGAAAATGTAATAACAACCCCTAAAACTATAAATATTAATTGAATACCGCCTAGGAATGTGAAATTTGGTATGCATATTGCTCATAGGAGCTAGAGGCGAACTAAGAAAGAATTTTAAAAAACTTTTCCTTTAAGGGTTGAAACAACCCCTAAAACAATAAATATTGTTTGTTATACTTTCCTTAAAGCTGGAAGGCTGAAACTTTTTACATTTATTTCTTACAAGATACATATAAAAAATAAACCAGTTTTACATTTTGTTACGTTCTGCTAAGTGAAAATGTAGTAAAAACCCCTAAAATTATAAATATTATTTAAATACCGCCTAGGAACGTGAAATTTATACACATATTGCTCATAGCTGCTAAAGGCGCACTAAGAACGGATTTTAAAATATTTATCTTTTAAGGGTTGAAACAACCCCTAAAACAATAAATATTGTTTTCTTCCATATGTCAAAAACCATACCGCCTAAGAACGTGAAATTTGGTACACATGTTGCTTATAGGCATTAGAGGAGCGCCAAAAAAAGGATTTTAAAATATTTTTCATTTAATGGTTGAAACAACCCATAAACAATAAATAGTGTTTGCTATACTTTCCTTAAAACTAGAAAGCTGAAATTTTGTACATTTATTTCTTACACGATACATATAAAAAGTAAACCAGTTTTACATTTCGTCACATGCTACTAGGGGTGAAAATGTGGTGATACAACCCCTAAAAACAATAAATATAAATTTTTATACTTTCTTTAAAGCTAGAGAGCTGAAATTTTGTAAATATTTCTTACAATATACACAATACAAAGATAAATAAACCAGTTTCAAATTTTATTAAGTTATGTTAAGGGGTTGAAATGTAGTAACAACCCCTTAAACAATAAATATTTATTTTTATACTTTGCTTAAAGATAGAAAGCTGAAATTTTGTACATTTATTTCTTACAAGATACATATAAAAAAATAAACCAGTTTTACATTTAATCACGTTCTGCTAAGGGTTGAACATTTAGTAACAACCACTATAACTGTAAATTAAGATAGAATTTTAAAATATTTAGCCTTTAAGGGTTGAAACATCCCCTAAAACTATAAATGTTGTTTATTTTACTTTCCTTAAAGCTGAAATTTTGTACATTTATGTCATACAAAACACATATATAAAGTAAATGAGTTTCACACTTTGTTACGTACTGCTAGAGGTGAAAATGTGATATCAACCCCTAAATATAATAAATATTAATTTTATTTTTATACTTTCCTTGAAGTTAGATAGCTGAAATTTTGTAAATTTATTTCTTACAAGATACATATAAAAAATAAACCTCTATTACATTTTGTTACGTGCTGCTAAGGATTGAAAAAGTAATAACAAACCCCTAAAAACAATAAATATTAAATTATATTATTTCCTTAAAGCTAGAGAGCTGAAATTTGGCACTTATAATTTTATGAAAATATTTTGAACGTAAGCTGATCAAAACTAACCCGATCTATGCATTTGCATATTAAAGACGTATCTGGGTGATCTGTAAACATCCAGCTAAGACTGTGATTTACCAGTCTGTAGATTTAGTGGTTGAAAAAGAAGACGCTCTTCACTCTGATTTTTTTATTTATTTAATTTATTTAACACGCATACAGTGACGATTTACGGGCAACCAGTGAACAATAAGTACCAAACTAATTGAAAATACATGTTATAATTCATTTTTGTGAAATAATAGATGAAAGAAAATGAGACAAAAGTATTACAATTAATTATGAATCGTAGTGATAAAGACGTAGCAAAAAAAACAAATTCCCTGTAGCGAAGCACGGGTTTTCAGCTAGTTTTTTTATAAGAGTTAAGTGAAGAAGTTTTATAAGGTTTTATAAAGGAGGTTTTAAGGTGTAAGGTGGAGTTGTAAGTTGGAGTTAAGGTGAGTCACGTGGTGTATAATTTTTGTAATAGAGGTTGAAGAGTGAGGAGTGTTTTTTTGATGTTTAAAGTTATATTATGAGCGACGATTTTTAAAGGTGAATAAGTATAAGAAGTGTAGGTGAGGTGAGCAATAATCCACATATAACGTTTTTATTAGTTTGAACATTTTTTTTATTTTTCAAAGTTTTTTGAAGACCCATTTTTTTTAACATTTCATTTTATTATTTTTTATTTTTGTAACCTTCCGTTACAATATATAAGCATTCATAGGTTTCAAACGTGAAAGTTAACAATTAAGAAATGGCGTCATTAGGAATTGGATTAGAAAAGGTAAAGTTTTATTTTAATTAGTTTCCTTTAGGTATGGATTTTAATCAATGTTCATTTTAATACTTATCGTTTTTGGTGGTACACATTGGTAATTATGTTGAGTTATTGCACTTTTGAATTCACTTTTTATAAAAATAATCGACGGCATCACTTTCTCAGTACATTATTTACATCCATCCACGCTTAGTTCTCAATTAACACTGATTTGTCTTCTCTTTCAAAGAATGTAGATTGGTTCCTTTACTTCCGTCTTGTTAGGAATGCGGAAATGTATTCTCGTTCTTTGATTCGCCGGTAGCGCCCACGTGATGTTACGTCACACATTCCTTTCTATGGTTGCCATGGGTTACTTGTTCTGACGTAGAGGCTGTTTTCTAAAGATGGCCGCTTTGTCCTTTTTAAATAGTTTTTGATAGTTTATATACCTAAAGTATTTCTTTGTTGATTAATACAACTGTGGAGTTGATTTGTTCTTGCGTTTAAAGCATAAAATTTATTTACTTGGAATATTTTTAATTTACCTGATCAAATAATTACTTCCTTTTCGTATTTTGGTGTAAGTTGTACTACTGGTGTCATATGTTAAACTAATTATTGTAAATATTTTAATAGTAATAATAATCTACGGTAAATAATTGACTATAAACTATTTCATAAATATTTTCTTAAATTTAGAATATGTTCTATACATTGGATTATCGTGTTTTTGTTTATAATTTTTAATTACATGGTACATTATTAGTCTTTTACTTGACTCGTGTTTACAATGGTTTGATTGTCTACAAATATGGCTGACATCAAATAACTAAATAAGTTTTTTAATCGCCTTGAGTTTTTGAATAGTGTCTTTGACAAATTTTACATAAATAATAAATATAGTGTTTTTCTAATTTAGTACCTGACTTTCATTTCTTCATGGGATTGTTACTGGTGTTTGTTTACATATTAACATATGGTTCTCTAGGCTATAATACTAGACTGTTATAAATGAGTGGTTCTTGTATTGCTGAGATTTGAGATTTGATACATTACAACTTATGTTTTTTTTTTTAGTTCATATGTACGTAAGATTGAAAAGTATTCATATTTATTCAGTATGCGATTCGTATTTACATACGTTTTCCTAAAAAAAAACAATTTAGGAAAAAAATACTGAGCGATGCTCGGTCGATTAAGTTTGTACATCTCTTTTCAATTTGAAAGATGTTGTTATTTCTTAACAAGAGAACAAAGATTTATATTTTAGGATTTGGTTTCTATTACACGAATTGGACTTTGGATAAGTTAATTCCATTCTATTTGAACAGGGTTTCCGTAGAACGGAAAGTCAGGGAAATGGTGTTTGGATCATGGAAATTCAGGAAAGTTTTTCAAAACAGGCTAAAAATCTAGGGCAATTTAGCTAGCTCCTTCTTCGGTTACTATGTAACATTGAGCTTAAGTTGATTTACTTGTATAATTTTTTACAATTGATCAAAAATTCATAATGTCACACTGAAGATTAGTTGAAGTTAATTTATAGTTTATATTCCAAGTAAATTTATACTTTTTCAAAATGTTTGCAGTAAATTTATTTGTTAAATTTCTTAGTTATTTAATTTTTATACACATTTCATCTGAGGTAAATCTATTTTGTTCTTTAGATCTTAAAGGCAATCAATCAATAATGGTGAGATTGTTGGTTTTCCTAAGTCTGTTTAATAAGACTGTTTTGATTAGAAGGTTATTTTTGCTTGTAGAAGGTTATAAATGTAAGACATTTATTTTCATACAGTAGAACCTCGATTAGCTGAGGTATTTGGGACCGGGCAAACCTCGAATAACATGATAGGCTGTGAGAAAACCATTGAGGTTCAAGTTCCCGTGTCATTTACATCGTTACAGGCTGATTTGAAGCCATACTTACTTCAAAATCTATTTTACTTGGCTTTAAATAATATAGTTTTGAAACAACGAAGATTTGATAATGTACTCAAATGAAAGAAATAGGATACTGTAATAAAAACCACAAAAATAATGCCTCTAAACTTTTTTCCATGCTCGCTTTTTTTCATTGATTGTTTAGCCTCTTCTTTATTTGAATACCGTTGAGGGTCGCCGGAATACTACCCCCCGGAAAACGACCCCCCCAAGCAGGTTCCTACGTCATTTTGACGTCAGAGATCGGGGGGGCAGTTTTCCAGTCACGCACACTCAAGTTTCGATATAATTAGAATAAAAAAAAACTAGAGGACTAACCTAAACTGTTTAGTGACAGTATGTTGCCGATATCGGTATCGCCGTGTGCACCTGGGGGGGGGGGTAGTATTCCGCATCCCCACCGTTGAGATACCCACTTTTCAATTTCCGATCTATTTCGTCTCCAATCCCTGAAAATCACTAAATCATTTGCTACTTTTCTTATTGAATCACCTCTACCTAATCGTTTAATTGCGTCCCGTTTTTTATTTAAAGATAAAAAAACAACAAGCGTTCTTTTTCCACTCTAATGACACTCTCATTCACAAAGTTTAACACCGACTAAAAACAAAAGAACAAAATACAGTAGCAGAGGGAAGAAACAACTCGTGGGAAATGATGGTGAGTCCTAAATTAAATACGATGCCGGGAAGAGAGGAGTGTATACTATCCCAAGACCGCTTCGTTATTCACTATATTACACGTTCGCTAAAGGTCACCATACTATTGTGTAAGGGTAAGGAAGAAAAATGTTTTAAGGATGTACGAGATAAATGACTGTTTGTTTTCTTTCTATTCAATCTAATGCAAAAGTTTTTATTATAAGTTCACTTATTGAGAAATCCTCTCAAGCTATGAATTCTTTATCGAAATCGATTCTGTTAACTTACATTTGTAAGTTAACAGAATTGATTAACAAATGTTTTTTTTTAAATTCGTCTCGGTTAATAAGGAAACTTGGATAAGCGAGGTTCTCCTGTATTAGATTAGTCTTTTGACTCGCCATCTGTTTTTAGGAAAAAAATTTTGTAAATATTCTGCATTGTGTCTATGAAAGTTTAAATATTTTTGTTTTAGGAGTCCAACGTTTCATAACTTTGTGAAAACTGCACTCACCAAGAATCCTAAAAAAAGACCAACCGCTGATAAACTATTAATGGTAAGGACAGTGTGAAAAAAATAAACTAATTGTAGTAAATATTTTTAACTAATTTTAAGATAAAAAGTTGAAATATCTATGTTTTTTTTTTTCTTTTACAGCATCCGTTCTTCCTTCTTGACATGAGTAAACGATTGGCTCTGGAGCTTTTGCAGAAAGTGAGCAACCCTTCACACAACTTTACCGAACTAGAGCCTGACGATGATGGTGTAAGTTGTAATTCATTTATTAAATTATAACTATACTCAAGGTGATTTTTTGAAAACTTTAAACTTCTGTTATTAAGCAACTACTCTACAGCACAGTACAAACAACATTATAAAAACACACAAAACAGGTTACCAATTCGACACGGTCGTCAAGTCGCAAAAAATACTGAACACAAGAAGAACAGGAAATCACACAAATTGTCTATTACGTTTCTAATATGTGCCTTCCGGTGGACGAAGGCCTCCTTATACGCTTGCTGTGCCGTAATGTCACTGACAAATCTCGTGTCTTATCGGTTGTGCAATCATTGTGGGCCTAACCGCTGGGGGTTGGGTTTAACCCTCAAAGTGGCAGACTGCAGTCTCTCGGGCGCAAATGCAACCCGCTCGAACCTTAGTGAGAATTTGCATATATTTGCATAATCGATAATTTAATCCACTTAAAATCATCCAATCGTAATAAAACTGGCACCTTTGGAAAGGAAATGAATTAAACTTTAATTTTTGTATTTACAAATTTTTCGTAAAACGTATATTTACATACTGCCACGCGCAAACCTCCCTACCCTTTTAATTTATTCAATAAACACA
>JAGFPH010010636.1:0-11212 GCA_018207615.1 Philaenus spumarius | reverse complement strand
AGATCAATAATAATGCATTCAGTGGTAGAAAGCTTATTTCTATATTTACCCACACGATACAATAATACAAAAATATACGGTTTGTTACATTAGCCTACACTTATGCTACGTACATTTCTTTTACTAGATATTACGTTCGTAGGACAGACTGAAACAAGAACTCGGTAAACAAAGGTACTGAATTTACTTCCGTTAAACTTTTGACTCCAAACTCAATGTGATATCGATAGACTAAGTATTCTCTCTACTCACTCAAATCTCTTTCTACTGCAGAACCGGTTTCGTCCTTCAATCGTGTAGAACTCTCGTAGTGTTGACTTGCTTCACAATACTTGGCCAAATCTCGGCCCAACGTCCTTAGCTAACTGGCCTAGCTCCCGGCCCCACACTTTAACAGACTGGCCTCTCGACCAACCCACTCTGGCCCATCGACCACAATCCTCTGGCCCAGATTCTAGCTTCGGATTATACTTTATAACCCGTCTAGCTTCCTGTTGACATCTCCATCAAAACAACCGCTGCTTTCGTAGCATTTGTTTTGTTCCGCGTTAATAACCTTGCTACTATTTCCGTATTTAAAATATACTTCCTGGTCTGCCTTGCTGGTTAATACCTTTACATACAAAACACTAACTCTAACAACTAATATACTAAAACATATCTTTATTACACATTCCAAATCTTAACCCAACCCAGTGTCTCATTTCCCCATGTTTGAAATCCCTTTAATAAAAAATGAAATAGAGGGAAAAATTCATAATGGCAGGTTAAATAACCCCCCTCCCCCAGCAGTTCAGGCCGACAATGATTGCCCAACTGATAAGACACGATGTTTGTCAGTGGCATTACGGCGTAGTAAGCGTCTAGCAGGACTTCGTCTATCGGAAGGCACAAAACATTAAATATTGATTTCTGAAGACGTGAAGTGTTGACAGTCTTCGCGAAACGTTATACAATTTGTGCGATTTCCTGTTCTTTTGTGTACTGTATTTTTTGTGACGACCGTGTTGAATCAATAACCTTTGTTTGTGTTGCGTTGTGGTGTAGTTGACAATTCGACAACAGGAAGAGCAAGGGATAGCACCGTGGTAAAAATATAAGGCGGGTGTAGCCTATAAAACTGTTTTTTTTTTTTAAAAAGCTTTATACGTAACCCGAGTAAGATCTGGGAGGTTTTGGGTTGTATTCCACAAAACATCCTTTTTGGGTTGCAGTGGAGTACAGACAGTGAGCTTCTTCACCCTTAAGAAAAAAAAATATTGCCTTGTTGTAGTTGCATCTGGTATATTTGATTAATTATAAATATAATAGTATCTTGAAAGCAGAAACAAACTATGTAGTATTTAGAAGGAAAGTGAAGGAAATTATTTTGGAAAAAATGTTTTATTCTATTGACAGCTTTATGAATGAATGTTCAGAATAATGGTTCTGTTTTTATGTATTGTATATATTGTGCTGGTGCATTGAAATGTATTTTAATGTAGTAAGGATGAATGTCGTGACACCTGCTACGGAAATTGACCGGTTTTTTGAACATTGTATTTATTGGACCAAGGTAGTATAAACTATCGTAATGTATGTTGGTCTGTTCTGTTTTGGTTTGTTGGATTTATTATGTTAGTGCATTAAGATTTATAATACAAATTGTATATTTGTCAACAGCAGAGTATATAATAAGTATTTGTACTTTATCCGGTGTCTCTAATTGCAGGCTGTACCGAATGTTCCACAAAGGATAGCTTCTAGACTGACGGCACGTAATAAGAGTAGACAAGAAGCTTTGGTTCCTGGTAAGCTTTTGGTGTATGGTGTATTTATAAGTTAAATTATAAACTATTTATACTAACGACCGTTGGTTCTTGTTGAAATTCCATTGTAAATAAATGAATGAAAAACTTTATTAGGTAGGCCTAACGGTATTTTGGCCTACCTGCACCCAACTGATGTGTGTTGGATTTGTTTTGTTGTTCCTAAGTTGCCTTTGACAATGCCGTAGCTGGCAAAACCTAGGTCGGCACGGCTCAATAAAGAATTGTGAAATTATTACAAAAAGATTTTCATTCATTTTATAGTTAAATTATATTTTATATTAAGTACAATAGAGTCTTGGTTAATCCGAACAAATTGGGAATTCGGAATAGGCGGATTTCATGAATAATATCAATGTATTGACTCTTGTTAATGCATAAATTAAGTGTGGGTACATCTCCTAGTGTCAGTTCTATGCAGCGTTGATCAGATCGGATGAAAGAGAGGAGGAGGTGAATGCTCAAACTGAACTCATTAAACGTAGACGCGGAAAATGTTCTTGGCCTCGCCTTAATGTAGGTTTACACCATCTGTTTTTTTTTTCCTTCCGTTGCGTTACGATTCCGTTTTCTTCTAAATATGGAAGGGAAGGGATAGGTTGATTGAACTGTCCGTTTTGTCATCCCGCAGTCTGTCCGTTAGTACCGCATCGTCTTGAAAAAGATATAGAAAAAAATTAAATTAATTCAAAGTAACAAAAACGGAGGAAAATAACGGATTAACACAACTGACAGGTGGCAGCAACACTACTAAGTACTTGTGTCTAGCTGTTGTATTTAATCCTTGCTTTTTTATGATGGATCCAGTATTCGTTTCACCGGACGCTTGTTGCGATAGCTTTCTTCCCACAAAACGGATGGAAGACGTGAAGGAAACAAAACCAGCTTTCATTCCAATTTGGTTTCATGCATTTTCATCAAGCTTTTAGCTTAGGCTCTATGTATGTCTCTATTTAACTTATTTGTATAATAATAAATGTATGTTTTTTCGCAAACGTCTTTTTAATTTCTCCTGTTTTTATGTTTAAAAAATCAGTGCTTTTTCTGAACACTTCTTAATAGGCGGATTTTTGGAATAGTGGGGTTCGGAATAACGGGACCCTATTGCATTGTCAAACCCCATGCTCGCTTCACAGTTCAATAAACAACTGTTTTTATTATTTCTTCGTGGGATATAATTTTACTTAATTTCAGATTATTACCACAACTGCGACAGCTAATGATAACAATGAAATTAACCCTTGTTGTCTTTGCTTCCTTTTGGTTCATTTGTATCGTAGCATAAATATCGTAGAGGTAATTGGGACTGGGCAAATCTTGGATAATCAAAAACTCGGATAACACGGTAGGCCGTGAGAAAACCATTGAGTTGCGAGTTCCCGCGTTATTTATGTCATTATATTCCGATTTGGAGCCATACTTACTTCAAAATATACATTTTAAAATAAACAAAGAAGACTTGATAATCTACTCAAATGCAGTTCTCACAGTCTGGCTTGCGTTGTTCCCATAGTCTAGACAAACAGAATACGTATAGGCTGGGTCCGAGAGTTTTTTGTCAATTTGATATAATTTTGTGATACAAGTAAAACTAAGTGAAATAAGTTTACAAAATAAAAATGTTCAATAATACAGATCAATTCTATGATTTATTCTCTACACTATGTTATAATATTTCATTTTTTGGCAAAGCATATATTCCTAAATTACTATTCAAACTAGGCCTAACTCAAACTTAGGAACTTGTTAGCAGTATTGTAGTAGCTATATAAAAACTGGTATTTTCAAAAAATGAAATTTGAAATTGATTTATACTTCTATACACTTTTATTTAGAACTAAATTACAAAACTTTGGTACATTTTTAAAAATTACAAAATATATTTACTACTTTTTATGTAGGCATAAAGTTGAATTTTTTTGTATCGTTACTGAACTTTTTTTGTTTCAAGTTTCAAGAGTTAATAACTTTGTAAATTTTACATCAATAATTTTTTTACTGGCATATATGAATTGTTTGAACCTGCTCTACAAAAAAACTATGGAACACTTTTAGATTGGGATATAATTACTATATTAGGTCAATTTTTGAAAAAAAAAAAATGCTTGCAACATCCTCCGAAATAGCTTGGCGTCACAAAAAATTAACATTTCTAGGGTTAAGAATAAGAAGGAACCAAAGAATGACAAAACCAAGGTAACTTTTCAGAAAAATAACAAAACTATGCTGCTAAAGAAGATGACAACAAGTTAGGGTACAACAACCGCTCCACTTCTCATTTAAGGTCCTGACACAGGCTCTAGTAATATGATCTTAAGTGTTAAGAACCAAAAAGATACCATAAAAATGAATAAAATTATAACTTTTAATAAATCTGTAAGCAGGACCTCAATTATCCGAGCCTCGGTTATCCAAGGTGAATTAGAAAAAACAAAAATAATAATAAAAACTTGATTTTTGTCAAAATCAATTCATCTCTCTTTCAACGTAAGTTAAATGAATTGATTTCGATAATAAATTCATAACTTAAGATAATTTCAATAAGTCGAGTTGTCACAGTCTACTCAATTCACTACTGCAATGAGCTAGTCTGAACTTGAGTGGTCTGACAGTACGAGGGTTAATTTTATTTTTAGGTTAGTTGGCAAGGAAAGGCCTAGTCTTCTAAGTTTATGTTTGCAGTTTAGTTTCTATATTCTGTAATTTTAGTTTTCACTTGATAAGTTCATTATTTTATACTCTCGAATCGTATTGTATTAATTTCTTTGCACATAAATGAAAGGAAATTTTCAAATAAACAATTGTAACATAAAATTTAGAACTTTCATTTATCATAGGAGACGAAGTCGAATGTGTTGCAGGTGATGGGGATGTGAGTCCTGTACAGCCAGCTCTCTATTCAGACATAAACCGAGCTTGGGGGATCATGGACATAAACCTGATGATGAATAATATTGAGGTTAGTATTAATGAAAAACTTGTTAATTGTCTCATGATGATGCACTGTAATGTAAAACTTTCTTTCCTATTTAACTAACTTTTTCTTTGATTTCATAGTTTTATCGTGTTGCCTTGGACTGTTTAGTGATAATACATAACAATAAATCAATAATAACACTAGAAAACATCAATATATACTGCACTTAACCTAAAATAAAGAAAAACTATGTATCTTTTTGGCAGAGACAGTATCGTGTTTGTATAAATGTAAAACATAAATAAAAAGGTGCACATAACCAAAAAATGATTGAAAATAAATATAATTTTCAAAATAAAAACGAAAAACCAGATAATGTAGAGTTATAGCACATCTTTGACAGTAAAAGGATATACAGAATAGTCCCGATATTTCGTGTTGAATAGGACCGAGAGTAACTTGGATTGTGAGAAACTCTAATTATACACGGAATATGCAGAGGTTAAAATAAAACTACCATTTATTTGTAGTCTTCGTATTACCGTAAAAATAAAAGTTTTGGAATGAAGTTCCTTAACGCGGTTTGCGGTAGGAGTTTACAAATAGAAAATGTAATGTGTAACGAAAAAAAGTGCTATTAATTGGTTGCCATAGCAACGATAAATATAAAATACGAGTAACGAAAAACGTTATCAAATTGGTTGCTATTGCAATGAATGTAAAAAATACTTTCAAGAAACATGTATTTAGGTGTTCATAAATTTAAATTTAGAGACAATCGGTTCCGTCCGGCCAGGGCCGGATTTCCCAATAGGCCCGCTATGCTCGGGCCTATGGGCGCAAGCTCCCAGGGCGCACAGCCGAGAGAAAAAAAATATCTAGAAATAAAAATAAATAGCCATAACTTAACATATTTTTTGAATTGATTACAAAAAAAATCATTCTGATTTTGAAGTTCATTGGAAAAAATAATTGTTGGTAAAGTTAAACTATTTTTCAACATTACGCATCAACTTCGTTACAACCTATTTCTGAGATCAAACCTATTTTATAATGCATTACAGAGTTTTTTTATTTATTTGCCCAAATGACTAAATTGATCAAAACCTAAGTTATTAACATAGCAATGATCATGCTTTGTTGTGGGCATTGGCGGATCCAGGGATGGCGGATTTTCTATTTATTTTTACCCATGGAACCATTTCCCGAAGTTTTTAACACTAACTTTGTTCCACCCTGTATACTATAGCCTACGTTTGTGATAATTTTGTTTAGTTGTTGTAATTTAGTGAAATAAGTTTTTAGAATAAATCTATTTAAAATGTTCAAGTATACAGTTCAATTCTATGGTTTATTCTCTACAATTTGTTACAATAAAACTTTATTTTTGGGTAAATCATATTAATCCTTAATTCATATTCAAAATAAGTGATCGTGAAATAGTCTAAAAAGACGTTTTCAAGCACTGTATTCCAAAAAAATATTCTATACCCCCCCCCCCCTCCGATAGGAGACAGCCCCCTCCTTGAAAACCGGCTGGATCCGCCCATGGTTGTGGGAATGCTCTGCGGGTTGGATCGTTTTGTTTCAGTCCCACAAACGTGAGCTCACTATTTAATACATAAAATTACTAAAAGTGTTTTAAGACGGCATTTTGTTAAGCCCAGAACCAAGTAAATTGCTCAAAAAACTTGTAATGATAAAATTGCATCGTGGAGTGGTGTTTAAGCAATTAACGTATAGGCCTGATATAATTTTTTAATAAATGTTTTGGGGAAGTAACTTTAACCAGACTAGGGAGCGGAAAAAGTTATTGGGCCTAGGGGCGCCAAAATGCTAAATCCGGCTCTGCGTCCGGCGTAGTTCAGATATTATTGTCTAGAGCTGAAATCCATTCAATAAACATAAAATGTTGGTTCATCAGTCTAGGCCTAACCTAAAATTATTGTGTATATGTTTAATTTATTTTACCTGTCTTAACTGCAACATACATACAATAATTCTAGATTAGGCCTAGGAAATAATTTTAAGTCTAGGCCTAATAGTTTTAACTGAATATTAGAGGTATGAAATATTATTTATATCCGAAACCTGATTTTGAGGCAAATTCATTAATTTTGTCATTTATAAATATGTTTATTTTGTCCTTACCATTGGTTCACAATGGATAAGTGGTCCCTCAGTTTGACCAGTTTGGGAACCACTGTCTTAGAGGAAAAGGCTACCCATAAGTTGACATTTAACAAGTTATTTGGGTAAAATACGCTTATTTAAAAAAATGCATATTTTTTATCGGAAAACGATTTTTAGCGAATTTTCATAGGAAAAATGAGCTATTGCAGTGGCCCTTAATGGTGAGACCTAAGGTCGGGAGTAGCAAATGAGCACCGATCATGGTCCCCAGAACACGTTTTGGGGTGTCATTAAAATTCATATATACAGTAGAGCGTCGATAATCCGGATTAATTGTGACCGGACCCTGTCCGGATTATCAAAATGTCCGGATTTTCGAAAAGAAAAAAAATTCGTTTAAGTTCATATCAAAAATAAAACTTGATAAAACTGTTAATAATTCACTTTAGTGGTTAAATAATTGAAGCAGATAAATAAAACCATTAATTAATATGAACTTATAATGTATTTAAATGATAGAATATACATACATAGGCTACAGTAATATGTAATGTACAATACAGTATATATGTACTTACAGAATACTAAACAGTTTATACATTGCTAGAGCTTTTAAATTAGTCTATTATTGATTTTTGAACTACAGAAGTGGTTCGCTTTAGTAAGTAACGCAAACGATTGGCGATAGAAGTTAAAGTACAATTTAATAAGCAAAGAAAACAATACAGTACAGGTGTAGTAACAGCGTATGTAGTCAAGAGACGCAACTAACAAAGAAATCACGGGAAGCGGCAGGTTTTCAGGTACATAGTCAGACTTGTTGTTTACCCCTCCCTCCTACCTTACTATGAGCAGAATACCCTTGCATTGTTTTGTGTCAGTAAGACGACCCCGCCCAGTCTGTCGCATCAATGCTTTTGTTTGACAAAAATTTTTATGTTTGTACAGTATTCACGTCAACTTGTTTTCTTTTCTTTTTTTTCGCCAGAATTGAATCCGGATTATCGACGATCCGGATTTTTGACGTACGGATTATTGACGCTCTACTGTATATGTATTACAACGAATAACTGTTTTTGAAATTGTTCGTTGGAGAATAAGTTATTTCCACCTACTGGAAGTCTTATAGGCAATCTCACTTTGTTCGGCCTAGGTGAAATAACTATGTGTCGAATATTCAGTTCACTGACTATTCTGACAAAAAACTTTACTTTATACTTCCAGTAATTTATTTTTAATTTTAGCTCAGTAAGAACACAAGTTAATAATTTTACTTTTTGTAAACCTCTGAAGAGTGAGTACACTGGAACTAACCTTGTAAATTGCTTATTTGTGCTTGCAATTATTTTATGAAATTTCACTTTATCAATTCTTAATCTAAAATTCATAAACTATTGGGATATTTGAATACTAGGTGTTTTTGTAAATAATAACCTTTTATAAAACACAATCAAATTTTAATAATTTCTTTTTGCTAATTTTAAACATAAAACAAAATTCTTGTATTTAATTTTTTCCAAATAAATCAAATAATAACTTTCTTCTCAAATAAAATAATAACTTTTTAAAACTATAAGGCAGAACTAATCTCTTAATTTATTATAATTTATTTTAATATTTTATTACTCAATTTAATGTAATTTATACTTTAAGTTAAATTTGAATTTACGATTTAATGAATTTACTTCTTTAATTAATTACAAATATTTCTTAATCTAACATCCTAAGTAACCCAGTATTTAAAATAAATTTATTTGAATTTACTTCAGGCAATTTAATAGGGACTAACGTAGTTTACGCTTCTACCGACCTTTTCACACTTGTCCAGGCGTCGCGACGTTGGTGGTTAAATCCGCGAACGCTGTCTAGTGATGACAAGCTACAGATGTTCTGCGTGCTGATAGAGTTGTCTTGTGGGTGAAGGTGGAGTCCTGTAGGGTTGTCTGGATGTATGATGGATGGCTTCTTAAAGATGGATGTGGTGATGCCGTGTCTGCAATCCCGGTTCGTCTATTCCCTCGTAGCTATAGTTGCATGTCCTAGTGGCCGCCTGGTGGTGTCCTGGAGTCCTGTCTGGAAGCTATACGAATCACTCCATGTATCAGCTGTCCTGTAGGCTATGTTTTTCTTCCAGAAAATCCCAAGTTAGGCCAACTTGTATAGACTAAGTTGCCACTGAAGTCCTTGTAGAGTTAATGCGGTGTCTATTGCTGCATCCCAGATGATAACCGCAATGCCGTATCTTCTTACTTGTTATCAAAATTTAAAGTTTGACGAAGAAAATACTCAGCTTCTAGCACGCTAAAGTATTTTATAAAAAACAAGTATCTGCTCTCGATGCGTTAACTTACATCGCAGAAATATTAAGCAATGCGCGATGCGTGATGTTACATCGCAAAAATAATAAGGCTCCCGAGTTTCCCCGAGCAATCGTTTATATATGGTTTTTCGGCACTATTTCATTGCCAACCTAAGCTTTCTACCACTGTATTTCCATAATGCTTTAAAATCCATTTTTTCGCCAATTTCAAACTACTAGTCTACGTAACTTTTCATCCTGAATTTTATTATAATTTTTTCATAATTTTGTAACATGATTTAGCCTTTGTTTTAATTAAGTTTCTATTGTTTCTTTGTGTACGCCCCTTTTCGTAAACTGGTCACCCTGTTCTCCTTCCATCAGTCTTGTCTTTGGACCTCCCCTCTACCGTCTTGCGTTCTTATCTGGCTTCCCTCAGTTTTGTGCTATGGAAATCCTTTTTCCATATAACTCTTCCAGGGTTTTTCCGATTTTCCTGAAACTGACCTCATTTTCCTCAGCTCGCTGTTACCTTTCCACACGAACTCGAGTGACGTTCGTACGACTCCTGGTTCGCGTACACGACCCGCGCGCGTTTTTCCGCGGCGATTTTTCCCGGAAAAGTCTTAAATTCACACTTCTTTCGGTTTTTCTTTTTCCACTTTTCTTGTCCATTAGTTTTCATTTACTAGCCGGATTTTCATCTCATTTCTGCTTCTGGTTGTCTTGCTGTGAGGTTAGGGATTTCAACGATTTTTCACAATTTAGGGTTTTACTTTACTCCCGAAACATATTTCAAATACTGGATTATTTTTACATAACTACTTCACTTACATATTATTTACTATTCTGATTTGTTAAAAGTTTGAGTTTAAATTTTCCATTAGCTGTAAAGGTGCAAATTCTATCACCTTTTTCCTTTTATAAATTTTCTAGTTTTTCTTTTACATTATAAATTACATTTATCAATACTAAAACTTGTTTTAGTTAGAATTTAAAAAACTTTATTTTTAACTTACTCTTTTATCCTTTAAACTTTATAAATTACCATTAACTTTTTTATATGACAAAATTTCGCTAAAACTTATTTCACCTTTATTTTAGGCCTTTTTAAGAAAAGCCTAAAAAACCTTTTCTTTTTTAAATTAGAGGAATTTCGAAAATTTTCTCATTCTTTGAAAGCTCGTATCTTACGTAACTTTATGATTTCTTAATATCTAATCTTGCAGTAAATACACCCGCGGTTAGCGTAATGCATTTCCCGAAGATTTTTATTTTTTATTCAAATCTTGGATTTTGGCTTCCCGTAGGAATCTTTTAAGTAATTTTTATAAGTTCCCAATCCTTTTCAGACAGGCAGGGTCCAAAAGTTTAATTCTACCCGATAACAGACCGCCCGCGTATACATGCTGATCTCGTGACCTACATTTGGCTTTAACTCCCGGCAAGTCCATATTATTCAAACTTACAAAATTAATTGCAAATTTAAACTCAAGACCTACAACGAGTTTTGTCCGTTGTAAGCTACCCCTCTTAAGATATCTGGTTTGATCGGCTCCGCCAAAAACCCAAGATATTGAAACCTTTTAAATAGAATAGCATTCCTTTTTCATTTTCCTTATATCTTATTACATTCTTATATCTAGTTCTGCCTTCCTAATCTAACAATTTACATATCACACATTCATAATATTTTTATACATTTCATACTATACTTTTCATGGTTCTTCTTACTCTCCATAATCTGGCATTACATTTACATAATATACCATGGTATACATTTCCTTTTTGAAATGCTCACTGGATGAGTTCACTTCCACTGAAAAACACATGTTTATACTGTACACTACTTATATAAATACAGGGACACATTTTAATTTGCCTGATAACAAACTAACAATATTTTACTGGGTTACGTTTTTATACTACTGTTATTTCCCCGCATTCATACTTCCCGAATTTTTATAATCCGCGTTTTATACGTTTTACATTAGTTTACCCTTTATGTTTTGACAAATTTTTTATTTATTTGCCTAAGTGGCTTCAACTATAATA
>JAGFPH010010635.1:12331-30135 GCA_018207615.1 Philaenus spumarius | reverse complement strand
AGAGAATAATGAAGTGAACGACCAGACCGTCCATTCAAACTTTGAAGGAAATACCTTAGTGGAAATTCCCATTTCTGACGAACCTGTAAATTTTGGAAAAAACCAAATCTTTCTGTCGCTAGTAAACTATCAGCCAAAGAAAGTTAAAATAATAAAATTATTTGGAACTTCTAAAATGAGATTAATTGTTGAAATTTCGGAAAACAATTTAGACAATGACATTATTAAATTTGTAAAGGAATTCCTAGTGCCTAATGTTAAATATAATATTTATTTTGAAGATGACTTTTATGAGAAATTTGTGACTTGCATAGCTAAACATTTTAAAAGCTCTAAACTTTGGTTAATTAAATGTAACACTAAACTACTAGATATAACTGAAGAGGACGAAATTGAAGATATAATAAATAATTACCATGTAAGCAAAACCAACCATCGCTTCATACAAGAAACGTATGAACAAATTAAAAGGAAATATTACTGGCCCAATATAAAAGGACATATTCAAAATTTTATCAATAACTGTGAAATTTGTTTAAAGACAAAGTATGATAGAGTACCCTTACAACTTGAAATGAATCTGACGCCTACACCATTGAAGCCGCTACAGATAGTGCACATGGATAGCATTTCGTTAGAAAAGAACAGATTTCTCAGTATTGTAGACGCATTCTCTCGCTATGCTCAAGTGTATCGCGTAGGAGGCGCACACGCCACAGAAGTCGCTGATAAGCTCTTAGACTACTTTGCACATTATGGTGTCCCTGAGTTTATAGTGTCTGACAATGGAACTGAATTCAACAATAAAGTAGTTAAGGAAATAATGGAATTACATAAAATCAAAATACATTTTATTAGCACACAGCACCCCCCCCCCCTCTAACGGATTAATTGAAAGGTTCCATTCCACATTAATTGAACACATACGACTTTTAAATAACCAAGTAGAATTTAGGAATGATAATATTACAAAGAAAGTTAAATACGCAATCATTGCATACAATAATAGCATACACTCTGTTACTAAGTTGACACCTTTTGAAATATTATATGGACATATAACCCCTAATCATGTTTTGAATATTGACATTGAAAATCAGTTTACTAATGACTATATAATAAGTCACAGGGAGAGAACAAAAAAACTTTACGAACATATTAAGGAATCTAACCAGAAGATCAAAGAAAACATTCAAACCAAGAGGAATCTGAATAAAAAACCATTGCCAGAAATTCCGACAGAAGTTTATGTAAAAAATACGCAGAAACAAAGTAAAACAAAAAATAAATATAATCAAGAAGAAATATCTGCAATAAATCAGGAAAGGAAAACAGCGGAAATTAAACCAAGGCATCATAACACTAAACAGAAAATTCATCTGTCTAAAATTAAAAGGCCAAGGAAAAAATGTATAATTCCAAAATGTAATCCGTCTTTGAATCCTGTTCCAGGTCCCTCTTGTTCTTCGCAAAAGCCGATGCCGACACAACAGAAGTTAAGGACATTTCCAAAAACATTGGAATAATACCGATTGAATTAGGACCAGCCAAATTACAATCCTCTTACCACACATTTGTTCACTATTTTAATTTGAATAATTTGGTTGTTCAATTTAATAATGTTGAATTTTATTATAATAATGTATTAAACTATTTTGATAAGAATTGTGTTAGTTGTAACGCCAGCCTCACTGGAAAAATTGAGTTTGTAACGGATAATGGTAGTAAAGTTAGAGACATAATCAATTATTTTAAATACGTTAACCATAGTAGAGAAATAGTTAAAGAAAAATTAGAAGTAGTATACTTAGAACGTAATAATAATAATTATAATAATAATGTAAGAACAAAAAGAGGTATAATAGATGGACTAGGATCCGCATTTAAGTTTATTACTGGTAATTTAGATGCCTATGATGGCAAAAAATATGACAATATATTAAAAGGGATAGAAAACAATGAGGCTAACATTGTGAACCAGATAGAGTCTTAATATACAATTAGCAGTAGTACCATTAAGGAATACAATAAGACATTTAATATTATTGAAGCAAACTTTGTGGAATTAAATAATAAATTGGAATTGATGAATCATAGAATTAACGATTTTGTAGAATTAGAAAAATTTAGAAATATATTAAACCAATTAAGTATTTTGTACAATATGTTGTTACAAGTAACAACTGATTTGGAAATTCATTAACGTTTTGTAAAATAGGTGTACTTCACCCCAGCGTTATCTCAACCAGAGAGTTATATAGTGAGATAATGAGAATCTATGAGTATTACACTGAAAGACTACCCATTGAACCTAAATTGCAAAACATGTGGGAGTTAGAAAGTTTAATTGAAGTTAACTGTAAATTAGATTCAGATAATATTGTATATTTTCTGAATTTACCTATTGTAGAAAAAACAAAGTTTAATATTTACAAATTACACTCTGTACCCACTGAATATGAATCACAATAATAATAATAATAATAATAACATATGCTTTATTGATTTATTTTACAGAATTATAACGTTTCTTTTCTAACATATAGTCTAGCATGGCTTCAGCCGTCTGCTAGGTTGACATCAATACACACATAAATACAAGTTTGATTAGAAATGAGTACATAAATTAAATTCCCAATTACAATAAAGCTCAGCGATCGTAACCTAAAAGTATTATCAAAAGTTAAATTCTTTTATCAATGCCCATCTATAATGCCATGCTTGTTCAAGATATTTACATAATACTACCCAATCCTTACCATTCATAAAGTCCTTGAACTCTGACATCGACAATCTTTCTTTACCCAGATACGATTTTCTATGTTGCACCAATATCGGGCATTCTGCCACAAAATGGTAAACGTCTTCGTTTACTCCCATATTACATAAAGAACAAAGATAATTTTTCCCTTCAACCCACGGTTTAAAATTTAAATGAATTAACTCGGCTCTACACTTAAATGCCCATTTTATTTCCTGCAACTTATATTCATTTTTACTACAGTTAAAATAGTGTTGTTGCCCTAGATTAAAATCTAAACTGGAGTAAATTTTATGAAATTTCCCATTTTTTGCTGCTAGTAAAAGCTGTTCCCTCTGTTCCAAACTTATTTTTTTCAGTAAATATTTTAATTGAGTATTTTTAGAACTACAGTTAATTTTGTCCCAGACTTCTAAATTCTTGTCTATCCCCACTTCATATTTGGCCCCTAAAGTCTTCCATTCTTTATACCATGAAATGTTAGAATTAACTATTTTTTTGCCAAAATTTTTGGCAACCTGTCTTCCGGCATAGCCAACACTCCAAACAAATACTTAAAATGAAGCTTCAAAGTATACAAATACAGCTTATCTATCCCCGTCTCCAGATAAATTGCATAATTTGGTGTGTTTAGAGGCAGCCCTAGTAACTTTTTTATGAAAAACCTAAATGCTTTTTCAACACTATTAAATTCCCTATAACCCCAAATTTGAGCTGCATAACTTACCGTTGCTCTTTGAACTGCTTGGAAACTTGATAGTTTTACAGTTAGTGGAACGTGTTTACACCCAATAAATTTAGACCAGACACAGTTTATACTAGCTTTGGCCATTGCTAACTTAGACTTATGATGGTTCTCGTAAGACAAATTCGGAGTTAAGTCAAGCCCTAAATATTTATAACTGTTTACTATTTCAATCTGTTTTTCATGAAAAGTCCACCTTTCATTAGCTGCCAATTTCCCACCGTTTCTAAAAACCATCACTTTCGATTTTATTAAGTTTACTCTTAAATTCCATGTGTTGCAATACATATTTAATTTATCTACCATAGCCTGAAGACCTTCTGGCGATGAGGACATAATAGCTATATCGTCCGCATAAAGCAGCACCCGAATACAAACCCCATCAACACAACATCCTCCCTCCAATGCCTCATGTAGGTCATTCAAGAAAAGTGAAAATAATAATGGACTCAGTAAACATCCCTGCCTTACTCCCATTTTCGTTTCAAAACAATCTGACACACCAGTTCCGCACCATACCCCAGCCACAGTTTCTTTGTATAAATTTAGAAGCACTCTTAATATCGATCTTTGTTGAGACTCCTTAACATGATAGTTTAAAAAACAATGCATGCCTATCTACCGTGTCAAACGCTGCCGAGAAGTCTACAAAAAAACAATAAAGTTTACCTTTCTTTTTAGCTAATCGTAAATTAATCATACTTATAAGATTAAATATATTATCCACGGTTGAGTAACCTCTTCTAAAGCCGGCCTGATATTCATTAAGAATTTTATGTTTTTGTTCCCAGTTTGTAAGCCTATTCAAAATAATCCCGGTAAAAACCTTAGTAAGGGTGTTCATAAACGATATGCCACGATAGTTTTCTACCAAATTTACATCACCTTTTTTATACATAGGGAATATAATACTTTTTTTAAACGAAACCGGTACATTACCTGTTTCAAATATATGGTTGAACGCGTCCAGAATCCTTAGCAAAACATTGTCTGGCAAGTTTTTAATAAACTCATATGGTATACCGTCCAATCCAGGAGCTTTGTTATTTTTAGCTTTCGCTAACACTATTTTAATTTCTGAAATTTTAAATTTTTCGTCAAGAAAAGAATCCAGCACATACGGCTGCGCATAACTGACCTTCATTGCACGAGAGCAAGGGTTAAACGAGTTTGAAAAGTATTCAATCCAGTTACTCACATTAATGTTCGCACCTACTCGGAATTGCTTATTTTTTAACGAATTTATTAATTTCCACAATCCCCTATTATCTGTGACACGTCTAAATGACTCCTCAATTGAAAGATTGTAATCATTACGTTTCCCGGCACACATTATTTTATATTCTTTATTTGCCTGTAAGTAAGCGTTTTTTGTAAACTGTGAATCAGTTCGGCGAAACAAATGTAATAGCTTAAAAACCCTATTCCGTAGTTTCGCACAATCATTATCAAACCATTTTTGTTTGAAGAATATCTTTCTAGTTTCTGTATTACCCAAGCTTACTCTCACATGCGCGGCGCCTCTAATAGCCATTACTATTTGTTCTATCAAGTTTTGCGTGCCCTCACCCCTGTTAAATTGTTTTAGTTCAGAGTTTATTTTATCTGCAAAAAATTGTTCGTCATGTCTAGTCCATTTAAGTTTTGGCAATAAAGGAAGTATTACTATTATGAATCTCAATATGTAACCATTATACCCACGGTAAAATATATGTTAGTTTCTAGTTCTGTAGTGTTAAGTTTAGACAACAAGTGTAACAGAAAAACTAATTCAAAATACTTTTGCTCATTCGACTTAATATCTCACCAGAAGATTGACTGTGAAATTTCAATACTTAAAGACAACAATGCCGACACCTGTAAATACACCGCTTTGGAAGTCACAGACAATGTTATTAACTGGATCCCAGAAATAAATCAGTATTTGGCAACATTTCCAATCAAAGAGACTTTAAAAATCGTAAATCCGAAGGAAACAACCACAGTCACTCTCCAAGGTATATTCTTAATTAATCCTAAGAATAATACTATTCTCTACAATGACCGAAGACTCTCTCATTCATCCAAAACAACTGGAGGACACCCTAGATTCCTGGATGCTTCAAACTTAAACCTACAAGTGGACCAAAACCCCGAGTTTTCAGTCAACACAAAAAAGCTGGACCTTGACAAAATCAACCTAGACACCATCTCCAGGATTGATCGAAAGATAGATGTCACCCACGACATAAGTGTTTGGACCATTGCCCTGTATGGTACCCTAATTGGAGGACTGCTGTACTTGGTGTTCAAAAAGCTACTTAGGACAACTTCTAGGACGCCCGCAGCTCAACCACCCCCGGATGTCTTGTTTAGGGATGGAGGAGTTATGTAAACAATTATTGTACACTTTACTGTAATAATGATGACTGTTGTATGGTTCTTAGTTTAGTCAGCATTTGTATTGTGTGAAGAGACAAGCTTTGTTTCGCCAGAGTTAGACGAGGCTTCTCTCCGTACACATCAGTGTATATGAATATTGTACGTTATTTGTTATAATTGTTTTAAAGTAAATAAAATTAAGTGTAACGAATAGAATTGTTCTTTTTTAAAAACCATTCCCTCGAACCAAAAACGTAACTTATATATATATATATATATGTATGTGTATATGTGTTCGCACTCTAGCGGCT
The DNA here is from genome assembly GCA_018207615.1 of Philaenus spumarius. Lineage (NCBI taxonomy): Eukaryota > Metazoa > Arthropoda > Insecta > Hemiptera > Aphrophoridae > Philaenus > Philaenus spumarius. The sequence continues at coordinate 23,957 of JAGFPH010010635.1, read as the reverse complement.
GCATTTTAAGTCCGATTTGGTTCAAATTTGGTACACATATTGGTTGTCTAATTCGCTCGGACGAGTTCGTTAGCCAAAAAATCCAACAATCGGAAGCACGTTTTTTAACCGGAAGTAACTATTTTTTGAGATTTTTCCTGCGAGAATGAATTTATTTTTGAGTTTTTTTCTTCAAATATAAATGTAGGATGTTACTCTGCACATTTTGTTTTTTTACGCGACCTTATAGCTTGCTTGGTTCCTCCAAAATCGATCAAAACATAAAATACCATAGAAGTGTCCGGTTCATAGCCATGTGGTGGATTGTATCGTGGGGTTGGCGTGCGAAGCACGCAATGCATTGTGTATTGAAGGTACTCCCAACATGGGGGTAGGCGTGCGAAGCACGCAATGCTTTGTGTGTTGAAGATACTACCAATACGGGGGTAGGCGTGCGAAGAATTTGCAGTTTTTCAGCACCGTCGTGAATAGATCTATTTCCCAAATTGTTGGTTGAAACCCTAAAACATAGGCCTATAAACTTAATTTTGAAAATTGCTCAACTCACGTCAGCGGTTCAGCTGCGTGGTCGAATTATCTGAACGTTAAACTATAGTAATTCTATAGTCTGTGGTTAAAGGCAGTTTTCCCGAGTTTTTATACGTAAATTTCTGAGAAACCCAAACACGATAAAAAAATGGTAAAATAAATAACGTAATTTCTTTATTTATCTACAACTTTCCCGCTGACGAAATGTCTCTGAGAAAAAAATTTCCCACACAACAACTTGTTCAAGTCTGTTTTTCAAAAACAGAACTACAGAAGTATATAATAACAAATTTATACCAGAATTAATAAAGTTATTATTATTTATTTATTACTGTCGATATCCTCAGACTCTATACTATATGCATGCAAAAATCCAACAATATTCTTCAACTATTACTGTTGATAATGACGGTGTATTTGTCTCGGAGTTTTACCGCAAACTGAGCTCTCTGGTCGTAGATTTCAGGCTGTAGATTATGTATTGTTAATAAGTTAAACAAATAAAAAACAACTTAATTCTCCCTCCCCCCCCCCCTTCTCCTTCTAACAACTAAGATGCGGCGTGTAATTTTGTCTATCTGTCGGACAAAATTATAATCAATACTAATCTATACTAATATTATAAAGAGGTAAAGTTTGTTTGTTTGTTTGTTTGTTTGTATGTAGGGGGTAATCTCTGGCACTACTGAACCGATTGAAAAAATAGTTTTACTAATAAAAAGCTACACCATCCCTGAGTAACATAGGCTATAATTCATTTCGATAAAAACCTTTTTTTATTTCAATATTTATAAATTTAATCGGAAAAATTCTTAGGTTAGGTGTAGAATGATAAACCAACACATGTATTTACATTTATTACCATAGCAACCAATTAAATAAAATAACAGATAATATACTTGCTCCAATATTTCCATTAACAGCTGATTTCAAAATATGAAGCAATTATCTTTGAATTTCTAGCTTTTAGGTTAGGATTTTAAAGAATAGACCTGAGCCTTGCTGGTTCTTTTAACTGTTATTATAACTGCTGTTATAAAATATAAGAAATAATTTAAATTGAACATTTAACATTATTTACCATCTTAGTTTTGAGGTTATTATTAATCATACACCTTTATTATAAATAAAACATAACATATGCTTTTAGAAGGTTACGTTGGGGGTTGGCGTGCGGAGCACGCAGGGGTCTCCCCTAGTACCTAATATAATAGGAAATATTCAAACGTCATAATTTAAACAACAAAATGTGACTGATTTAAATTAAAAATTTTAACTAAAACCAAAAATTTTGAGCGAGAAATGCCTTTATATTGATGTGTTTTCTAAGTGACTCACACGAGTTCGTTAGCCAAAACATCCAAAAATCGGAAGCACCTTTTTCTATCGGAAGTAAATTTTTTAAGATTTACGAGAATGAAACTGTTGCTGTTTCAAGTAAAAAAATAAACATAATACATTATTCAGCAAATTTTGTTTATAACACATAGCTCGCTGGTTCCCCCAAAATCGATCAAAACGAAAAATAACATAAAATTAGTTGGTACAAATCCACGAGGGGGTTTTAGAGTGTGGAAGCTTCTCTTACGTTGCCTACAGTCGGGTTGCGTACTCACGTCATCGGTTCAGCTGCGGGGTCGACTTATTATTATACAATAAATAAAATATATTAAATGTATTTCAAATCGATATATTGTAAAAATAGATAAACTATTAATTGTCACTATTTATCTATTTCTATAACAACAGTATTTTGGATTGTTGAAATTCAGTCAAGAGCGAACATTCACACAATACACACTGCTCACATCTTTCTTCCGACCACTGTAACATTGGAAGAAGGCCAGCTGAAAACTTAACACTAACAACGTATAGGCGAGGGCCCCACGCGCATCGATGAGGTTCGTGACTGCCCAACACTCACCAAAACCGTACAACACACTAGGGCATGGTTCAGTACCTTTTTTAACTTGTTAAATTGTGTGGAAATCCTGTGCGTACTGGTTTACATTACGTTTTCTTTTCTCGTTCTTTTTTAAATCTACTACATTTCCTTACACTCCGGGCCTCACTAACCGAGTCGTATGTTCGTGTGATTGGGTCCCCTATAAATAACCACACGCGGACCACTGTTTTGCGCGCTTCAACCGTGGTTTCGACCACGCGCGATGCGCCGCTTTACGTGTCCACAACACACACAACACACACCCTTTCAGCTGGAACACACAACAATATGGGTACAATAAAACTGTTTGAAAGGTGGTCTTTTTGTTTTATTTTACGTTTTAGTAGTCAGACTCAGAATCCAGGTAAATATTTTGTTTCTAATGTTACGGTTGGCAACACTAGACTTGTGTCTGAATAATTTATGTTTTGATTTTACCGTTTCTTGTTAGTGATAACTGTGATGTAATTTACCTTTTTAGCGTTATTATAAATTGTGTTTAAAAACTTTTGTATTATTTTTTTTAAATATTGTACATACTAATGAATTATTTTTAATTTGTATCTTCTATTAGTAGAATTATTATAATAAAATGTTTTCTTGTAATTGTTTTTATTTGTTGGTGTTAATTATTTATAGGAGTAAGCCCAACGTCACCAATGACGTAATTAAAATTTAACTGTCACAATTGGTACTTTGTGGTATAGAACAAGTTGGCCTACGTTAAATACTTATTTCACAGAACATAGGCCTAATGTGACCTAATAAGAAACAAGCAAACTTGTTTATTGTTCACAAAATATTTACTATAGTACAAAACGAAAAAGTAACATCAAACTGCTTTATATAGTTCACATCATGGAGTCATAAAATATATACCATTTATGACGTAGGCCTATGGCTCCCGACTCCACGCCAAATTGGTTCATTACCGTAAAGCACCCGTGGAGGAACATAGAAAAATCTTTTTTAAATTTAAAATTGACCTATCTCAGACACTATTCGAGATAAGCCAACAGCAATGATTAAAAACATGATTTCACACCACCACATTGAATAGGACCTATAACATACAAGCTACCCAGGAGAGGACGTTATGAAAAATCCGATTTTCGTAAAGGAAAACCATGTTAAACGTAAAATTGCTTATCTCGAGAATTGTTTTTAAAGTACACTAACAATTCAAATAGAAATAATTCCACTACTGACGTGAGTTGATCGAATTTCCAAAATTAAATTTACATGTTTTAGGGTTTCTACCAACTATTTGGGAAATATGTCTACTCACGACGGTGCTGAATATATTAGTAGAAATTGTTTGCACCTAATCTTCCAGCTTCGACTCACGCGCTTCTTCGTTCCAATCGCAGAGAAAAAACTCACTTTGCGAGTTTGCACCTCGACCTTGCGGCCTTAGGTTATGAGCTTCGCTTCACCGTTATAACTCGGGTTATAATTTCGTCCTTCGGCTTCGGATGAAAATATGCCAGCACGCTAAAATCCACCACGTGGCTTTGAACCGGTACTTTATGATATTCTACATTTTGATCGATTTCGCGTAAACCAACCTAGCTATAAGGTCTCGTAAAAAAACAAAATATGCAGAATAATATCCTACATTTATATTTTTAGAAATATTCAACTGACAACCGGTAATGTGTCTAAGAATCTAATATTCATTTAGTTTTTATCATTTAGAATGTATAATTTCACCTTTTGCATGAGTTTTAAAAGATCGTAAATATTTTATGGACTTTGAATGTTCATTTTTTATCTATGTGTCTGTTAGTTTGTGTACATGATAATAAAAATCCACAATAACTTATTTTTTACAATCAAAATTGTTTACATGTAGATTAAGCGACTTTGAACTGAGGTGGCAAAGAAGGGTGCCAATTCTGGGTCGATCTATACTAACTCATATAATTTGTTTGTGGTTTTGGGGTTTTTAGCTTCAAAAGAAAAAAATGGCACTCTAACAGGTTCACTCTTTTTGTCTGTCACAGTTCAATTCCTCAGGACCAGATGGAAAATTTGTCAATATAAATTTGATTGGCCTAAAAGTTTGATCCGCAAAAATAACTATGTTAAAAAAAATTACGATAGTAAATTTATGTTTGAAAGGGTTTTATTTAAAGACAGTAAAGTTATTTGTTTTAATGATATATGTTATGAGTAATAATTGGTTTGTTCAACCCAGCATACTATACCAACACAGTAAACACAGCAATATTGTATGTACATTTGCTGTCATTATCTTTAACTCTATTATCCTTCATCCGATTGTTTTATTAGTTACGTCGTCCGATAGGGAATCAAAAGGGCTACAAAAAAGTTGTCTTGACAATTTTTGTTAAAATTTACGGTTTTAGGTTTGAAATTTTCAAACAGCCGCCATTTTGAAACGCGTGTTTGGATAGAATCGATTATTTTTCTTTGAGACAGATCATTGTTAGGTTACACCTCATGCCAAGTTTGAACTCACACTGTCAAACCGTTTTCTAGATATGAATTATTTTGTAAAAAAAAAAACAAAATGGTGGTTATCTGGAAAACAAAGCGTTTTCGGGCCTATCTTTATATGTACTTTTATTTCTTATTTTTAGCTATAGAATGAGCTACCGTGATATTGCCACATAGTTCTCAATCACCCATAGTTCTGGTATATATATTTTTCAGAATTGAACAATTACATTTTGCTAATAAAATTATAAAGGCGTAAACTACAGAACCAAAACCTAAAAACACCTGCTACACTTCTGGTAAAAAAAATGCTTTTATTAATCAGCTATTTTACATAATCTTGAAAATTACCAATTTTTGAGATGCTTAACATATTATCAAATGATAAAATAAAATAACAAATTTTGAAATAATGAAGAATGCTGAACTTTCTTTATCTGTAAGAATTTAATCTAATCATTCCAAAACAACATGTTTTATTTTGCTTTTGACATCAATAAAATGTAATTCTTTATGGTTATTAGAGACATTACATTATGTAAGCATTGTATAATACAACAGCATAGTACTGTAAGCCAAGATAAACGATTCAAAACTATTGACCTTGATCTTTGACCCACTGTTATTCTGTAAGAGTTTTTTTTAAACAATTAAAATATTTAGAAGGTCTGATCCATCACTGATACCATCGTCTGATTGGTCCAACCTAGTTGAATTTTTAATTAGCAGTTTTTGTGAAAAATAACATATTTTTGTTGCACCTATTAAAATTGTATTTTAATTCTGATGGTGAAGTCAATTTTAAATTGGTGTGGTGAATTTACCTTGTGTTTTACCAAGCCATGTTTATTTAATTTATAAACTTAATTCTCTATAATCAACTTCCTATAAAAGCGAGTGTACGTCCGTACGTACATACAAGGCCATAGACAGGAAAATTTTTCGGGGAGGGGGGGTCAGGTCAGGACCAGGGATTTGAATTGAAACCCTTTGAACACGTTCACTGCTAAGGACGCACATGTGAGCTTGACTGAACACTACGAGAAGCGGCCGACGCACAGTGCATTGCACGCCAAACCTCGTATTGAGAGAATTTTCAATACACAGATCATTGCATGCTAACCCCCGTATCGGGAGAGTTATTAATAGACAGAGCATTGCGTGCTTCGCACGCCAACCCCCGTATGGGAGTATTTTCAATACACAGAGCAATGCTTGTATCGTTAGAGTAAAGTATTTTTGTTGAACCTTCATAGTTGTCTTATTTAAGGCTCTTCTTTACCTTGAAGAAAACTCCCGAGTGTACAGTATGATTTCAATGCAAAAGGTCTGACTCAAGCCGCAAAATCGTTGAAACATGCATTCGTAATACCGTGTTTCGGATTCTATTTATAAATTAATAATCTGGGAAACTACTTTAAGTTATAAAGAAGGCTTTATATTTTTTACGTGTTAGCTTAAAATATGGAAATTATTGCTTAAAACTCCCAAAAAATGCGTTAAAAATAATCGATTTTTACTCATTTAAACCGTTGATTAAAAGGAGTTGCTGACGATTTCTTTCAATTATGAGATATAAGACAAAAGCACAAAGCCTTTAAGAACAATTTAAGATGTTTCACAACTTTTTAGGTTGAAAAACGGCGTCCGAAACACGGTAATACGAAGTGCATATTTTTGCTGTTTTACGCAAGGTATAGAAGACCCTTAATAGATAAGATCAAGCTCACAAGAGAGTAAGGCTGTAACCTACTGCATCCATGTGTATTGTACCTTGTAGTTTAATCAAGTAAATCCAAATATCAGTATTCATGCAATGCACACTGATGTAAAATATGTTGCTGGATCCTCTGTAGTGTTGTCTATATTATATTTTAACTTGCACTTTTTAAACCTAGTTTTAATTTTTACTACTAAATTTTGGGATTTCGGAAGGAGGAGGTTTTAATTAACTCCATAACCTTAATACTGGCTACGGACTTGCGTCCATACATATGTACGTACCTGAGTAACATATAATATAACAGTTGATTTCACCCATCATCTGTAATACTTAGACAAACCCAGTGTAGATTATACTTTGGGTTATGTTTACAACTTCAATCATTATAATTTCTTAAGAAGTTGATTTTTAAAAATATGAATTATAGAACTAATGTATGTTAAAATACGTTACAATATATTATTTGCTTTGAGGTTATAAACTGTATATAAATACAACCTTTTATCATGAAAATATTCGTCTATACAAATTTAAAGAAGAAATAACAATTAGTTTAGCTTCGGAAACATTCGTACATCTTCGTGTAACATATAAACATATTCGGTTATTAATTTCTTCATTATAATAATATTAATAATTTCTAAATCATTTGATCTATCAATATGAAATAAAAAGCAATTAAAAGATAATATTTTTATAATTCTTTAAATATTATAATAACATACATGAATACAAAATTTTAACAAATATTCCTACAGTTTTATAATCCTTATACTGTAATTGTACACATTTACCGAGTTATAAACACCGTCAACATAGTTAGGTACCGGTACATAGGCGTATCTAGGACGACCGTAAGGGAGGGTTACAACAACGGGGGGGGGGGGGGGGGGGCCAAGCAAAAGAAAAAAAAAAGAAGATGCAAAATAACATGTTTTAGGCTTAACAAAAGTACTTTAAAATGATATATATTAATATGTATACTTTTCCACTTCTAATTGTGATTCAGGCCCAAATCTTTCCGTTCGCTGCCTCTAACCTCAAAGGCCTGGAACACACACGGCGTTTTTTTGTCTGCTGCGGATTAGTTAATATTCATACAATTTAAAGTGTGCACGCGGTAAAATATCCGACGCCCACCTGTGAACAGTAGACCTCGCTCGTTGAAATAAAAAATGTGGTTTTGAGCTTAGGTTGAAAATAGTGTGCCAGTAAGGAAGTAAACACAACTCACTAACAGTCACAGCGGCCACACTGACGTAGCGCAGGAAAGAGCAAGACAGCAGGTAGCTCTCTCTCTCTCTCTCTCTCTATACAACTTCATTAAAATTATCTAAAGAATAAACGTATAAAAACATGGTTAAATTTAAAAAAACTTGGACGATTTTTAACAACTTCGAAGTTTGCGGCAATTTGTGAGCTTACCGTTAGAGATACGGGAAAAAATCAAGAAAACAATTTTGTAGAACATAAATTTTGCTACCCACTAAATTGAATTAGTTTTTCAATTCGACTTCGATTAAGCCACAAACTGGCTTTGGAATAAAGCTTACACTAAGAGAAACGGCGCAGGCGCCATTTTTATTTTATTTAAGGGGTTAAAAGTGAAATATGGAAAAATTATGTATAGATATATGGCTCGGCCGAGGAATAAGGAACATTCATGCAAAAAATCATGACAATCGGTCAAGGCGTTTGGTCGTAATCGTGGGACAGACAGACAGACGAAAAAATGCCGAACGGTCGTGCTAAATCGGAGACATCGCTTCGCTCGGTCAATTTCTTTTAATGTTTTATTGATAAGAACAGAGAGCAACTCCCGCTGTATTAGCGAATTTCCATAGGAAAAATGAGCTATTGAAGTGGCCCTTATGGTGAGACCCAAGGTCTGGAGTAGCAAATGAGAACCGACCATGGTCCCCAGAACACGTTTTGGGGTGTCATTAAAATTCATATATATAAATATATGTATATATGTGTTCGCACTCTAGCGGCCGCATTTTAAGTCCGATTTGGTCCAAATTTGGTACACGTGTTGGTTGTCTATGTCGCTCGGACGAGTTCGTTAGCCAAAAAAATCCAACAATCGGAAGTACGTTTTTTGACCGGAAGTAAATATTTTTATGAGATTTTTACTACGAGAATGAAATTTGTTTAGAGTTTTTTTTCTAAAAATATAAATTTAGGTTGTTATTTTGCACATTTTGTTTTTTTAAGCGACCTTATAGCTCACTTGGTTCCCCCAAAATCGACCAAAACGTAAAATACCATAAAAGTACCCGGTTCGAAGAAAAGTGGTGCAAACTTGCGAGGCCACTAGGAGTAAACAAATTCTACTAATATATTACGTACACACAGACAGCTGTTCAACACCTTCGTTATAGCGCTTACAAAGGAACAGCAATTCATTTTTATTATATATATATAAAGCCACACGCATTTTTGTAACTAACTGGCGATTAAGGTGTATACATTAAAATAAATTCCTCAAAGTTCAATAAAATTAAAGAGCTGAAATTTGGTACATACTATCGTTAAGTAATATACAGGGGAAAAGGTTAATTGCATTTTTTATTGCTTGCATTTAATGCAAAAAATAGAGAAAATTCTTCTCCCTACCTTCTTTTTCTTCCATTTCTTTTTAATATCAGTTTGAACATTGGTTTTTACATCAAAATTTTCTAATCTCAAAGCAGTTTCGACGTCGACTAGTAACGAATTTTGATATTTTTTTTTAATTTTCAATGTTAGTTTTGCCTTTGTTTAGTAAATTCAATTAATCTAGATTGAAATTTTCCCTACTAAAATTATGTACCAAATTTCTGTTCAGCAAGTTCATCAAAGTTCACTATGTTTAACTATTAATTGTTAACAATGAACGCAATTTCTCCTTTAAGCGTTGAATCTTCTGGTTGTGTTTATGTTTTATGACTGACATATATTTTTTTAAATCGTCTGTTTAATTCTTCGTAATTATAGTCATCCATATTTTTAATTAGGAAGATGAAGCTCATAAGCTAGGAGTTAAACATTTGTCAGTAGATTTGTCAACTGAGGAAAATGTTAGGAAATCAACTCCTATAAAGGCGAGTGTACGTACGAGCGTACGTGGAGTAACATTTAAACAAGAAATAGTATAACTTAATAATATAACAGCTGCTTTCACCCATCAACTGTAATACGCACACAAAACCTAGCGTAGATTATACTTTGGGGTTATGTTTACAACATAAATCAATAATATAGCCTATAATATTAATAACTTCTAAATCATTTGATCTATCAATATAAAATAAAAGGCAATTAAAAGATAATATTTTTATCTTTCTTTAAATATATATAATATTATACATAAACACAAAATCTTAACAAATATTATTACAGATTTATAGTCCTTATACACATTTACCGAGTTAAAAATCCCCGTCTGCATAGTTAGGTAGGACTAGATAAAGTGTGTTGTTTTTTGTATAAATGATGTGTTTCTGATGTGTAGGCCTATCTAATTAATCCGCCTGTTATTTTCGCGGGGAGTTACTAGTACTAAAGATAAAATTCAAGAACATTACACATCTGGAATTTGTTGTATAAACTTTGATATGTGTCCGACGAAATATATATATATATAGGCCAAACCAAAAGAAGCACGAACGCAAGAACTAAAAAAATTAGTTTTCCAATTTAAAGTAGGCTACAATAGGCCAGAAGCGTCTGATATAGCTGACCATTGTTTCGATGAAAACCATATATTTCAAATAGGAAACTCCAGTATTATTGAAAACTGTAACTAAACTTCACACAATAGATGCTTGGACAACTTTTACATCAACAAAGAATCAATTATTACCAATACAAAATTCTATTTGAATGCAAAAATAATGTATTGTTTGAAATTATTGTTAGTTTAGTAACCTGTTCAGTTATTTAGTTATTTTAGGTTAGTCCTAATAACGTTAGGCATTTTTAACGCCTTACTAATGCAACATAGTCTTTAGCCACGTCCCCTTTTAGTTTTGTATAAATAAGGGGCACGTAACACTGTTATTTCAGTTATAGTTTGGTTATTGCATCTCGTGCATTACTGAAGAAGGCGACTTTGTCGTTAAAACGCGTTTGAGTTAATAAACGTATTAGTCGTGGGATTCTGTGTTGAAGTTGTATTCTATCAACGTACGGACACATCGATTGACGGGGAAAACTGATAAACTGTAACGAAACCCACTACGGGTATGTTCTGGGCCAGGAAACTCGGCCTTGAAGTCGAATCTAAGGCTAAATATTGTACCTGATATTCATTTCACTTCACCAATGCTTCTCTGCGGGGAAACAGTAAATATCTGCTAATAGTCAACACTTATATTCCAACAAAACTTCTACTCCACCTACTTTTCACAGTACTTAAAGAAGTGCATTAATATCCCAGCTTTCCTGTCTTTATAACTAATGGTATAGCTTTCAACATATTTAATGACGTCATTCCTTCCGATAATAGAGGTGTCAGTGTGTGATTAATGGTAAATATGTCAAAATGGACAGATTAAATATGGTTCATATTTATAAGAACTTAAGAACTACACAAATAAGTTTAGTTTCCTTCAGAAAACAAAGTTGTGGTAGATTTAGAGACCAAAATGTGGTATATTATCCATATATAGTTTGACAGTTTTTATTTACGTTTGAGGTTTTGTATGATTGATCTTGCAATATTTCGGTAGCGGCAGGCTATCTGGTTATATTTGATTAGTATAAAGGGGCAACCAAGTACTTGAAGTTTTGCATGCACTGCATAACATTCTGCATTCACTACATGATATTCTGTACATACTGCACGAAATTCTACATGTACTGCATGATATTATGTATGCACTGCATGAAATTCCTCTTGCATTAAACGATATCCTGTATGCACTGCATGAAATTCCACTTGCATTAAACGATATCCTGTATGCACTGCATGAAATTCCACT
>JAGFPH010010635.1:0-12231 GCA_018207615.1 Philaenus spumarius | reverse complement strand
ACAAACACAAAAGTTAAAGTGGGGGGGGGACTTTTAAGACACCTGGTATATACTATGTCCGGTATACTACGCACGTATAAAATTTTTTTGGACGTAGTGCATGTTTACGCTTCAATAAGACATATTCTAGCAGATACATTTAATAATTAAACAGCTTTGAACCGCAAAGTAAAACATGAACTGCGCATGAGCATGGTCTTCTAAAACATAAAATTCAACTAAAACATTATAACTGCTATTAAATTTCTGATAAAATATTACGTATGTTAATATTTCTTCCTTGTCATGAAACACGTAACACTTAACAAAAACACGTTAAAAAACAGTTAAATAAATTATTGCACTAAAACACATTTAATAAAAGAATGTCCGGTGGGCCCACTGTCTCGCATGAACTATTCCTTATCTATGTTTGTTTGTTTGTTTTGTTTGTTTAATCGCCTTTATTTGGGCGCAGTTGAGGCTATAAGCCCCTTCTACTGAACCCATCAACAAAATACATAAATACTTACAAAATGAATAACAAAATTATAATTAAGACAAATATAAAGAAATATATAAACTAACATGACTCATGCTACATATAAAATACGTAAATCATAAGTAAAATATCCGCGAAATACACACATACATACACATGCCTACATTCATACGTACACACCCATATACGTGTATACACACACCAGATACTATACATACTTTACACACATTACATATCTATAAATACTATGCAAATTTTGAATGAAATAATTGAGTGTCATCTACAAAGTACAAAGAAAAACTTTAAATTTAAATAACAAAACTAAAAATAACCACAAACTTCAGTGCCTCGATGAATGTTAAAGACCAGCAATTAAGAAATTATTTTATACAACATGAAAATATTCATATTAGATAAAATTAATTGGAATAAATCAAGCAGAAAAAAATGTATTATCAGGAAATCACACACTATCTCATTGCTTGGCCAAAAACTGCCCCCTAACATTCGATCCAAACTGTGATAGATCTGAACCCTCATCTACCCGGGAAACAACTGAATTCCACAATCTGCAACCTGAAACTGCAAAGGATTTATTGAATTTATACATTTTAGGTATTTTTGCCTCCGGAATAGGTTGTACGAATAATAATTTAGGCACGTACCTTTTAAAAAACCTCAATTCCTATTCCTGTTCTTTGTTCTAGGTGATTTATTGAGGATGGATGTATGGTGGAGGGGAATTTGGTGAATTCTAGAAGCCGAACGTGTATTGACACTATGTATATCAGACATAAAATTAAAAAATGTAAAAAAATAACACGGAGAATAATTAGTTTAAAAAACTTATATAATACAGTCAACAAAGCAAGATCTCTTCGATAACAAAGCTTGAGCCATTTCAATTGGTTATAAAAAGGAGTAATATGTTGACCAAAAGCTATGGGGAAAACAAACCGGATACATGCATTTTGTGCCTGGAGCCTTAATGCTACCTCTGCCTTCAAGTCACTGTAAACGACACAACCATAATCAAATGTAGGAAAAAGAAGTGACTCGACAAGCAGAGCTCTCAACTTAGTGGGAATCAGCATTTTGTAGCATCTCAACTGTCTTAGCGAGGAAAAGACCTTGTTGCAGACATTGTCCACATGGTTTGACCAAGTAAGCGTTCTATTGAATAAAAAACCAAGATTTTTGACTTCATCCTTAAATTTTAAGTTAATATTATTACCTTTTATATTAGGCACAGATCGAAAATCAATATTCTTTAATACACGTGGATAGCCGATTATAATTGCCTGCATTTTCCCTTCATTAATCTTGAGACCATGACGAGCTGACCAAACAGTCAGTGAAATAATATCTTTGTTTATAAGGCTTACGCATTCATCTATATTGGGAACATAATAGTGTTTATACATCTTAAGATCGTCTGCATAGAGATGTTAGCTGCAGTTATTAAAATGTTAAGAGATGTCATGTATATATAGAGAAAAAAACAGTGGTACTAAAACATATCCCTGCGGGACCGCTCTTTGTAGTTCTAACCAGCCTGAACGGGAGTTATTCGGCCCAAGAACACACTGTTGCCTTTTGCTAAGGAATACCTTAAACCATCTTAAGGAAGGTGGTGGGAAATTTAAACTTTTGAGTTTGCTAATCAAAATGTCGTGTATAACCGAATCAAAAGCTTTGCTATAGTCAAATAGTGTCAAATAGTATCTATGTGATGTATAGAAACTGGTTTGTCGTTAGGAAAAGTAGTAAGATAAGATCTTACAGAAGGACCTTGATTATCCGAGGTAATTTTGACCGGGCAGACCTCGGATAACCAAAAACTGTGATAATTCGGTAGACCGTGAGAAAACCATTGAGGTGTGAGTACCCGCGTCATTTACATCGTTAAAGGCTGATTTGGAGCCATACTTACTTCAAAAACTATTTTATTTGACTTTAAATAATATAGTTTCAAATAAACAATCAAGAAGGTTTGAGAATGTACTCAAATGAAAGATATTGTATGCAGTAAGCTACTTCAATAAGAACTACAAAAATATGACGTTGAAGTTTTTTAATGCTCGCTTTTTTCCAACGATTGTCTAATCTCCTCTTTATTTGAATACCGTTGAGATAACTACTTTTCAATTTCTAATCTATTTCGTTTCCAATCCTCGACAGACACTTCCCCAACACCTGATCACTAATTAAACAATTGTTTTGTTTTTTTATTGAATCACTTCCATCGAATCGTTTAATTGCTTCTCATTGTTTATTTAAAGATAAAACAACACACTTTCGCTTTCTACTCATAACGACACTCTTTTCACAAAGCTTAACACCGACACTGACTAAAATCAAAAGAACAAAATAAAGTAGCAGGGGGAAGAAACAACTCGTGGAAAAGGATGGTGAGTCCCAAATACGATGCCGCGAGAAAGAGAGTGTATGCAATATTATTTCTGACTCGAACGAGCTTCTACTTTAATTGCACCGAAACACAAATACTTTAACGATGCACATTGACAGTCTGTTTCCTCACCTTTTCTGCCAGCGTTCCAACTGGAGTTCCCGTGGCACCCTCTCTCAGAATGTCCAACCAAAGATCGAACTACGATCAACAGAGCCTCTGGCCATCTCGCAAAATACTGGCCTCTTAACTAGGTCAGCGGGACCGTTTTACAGTCTAATAATTTGTCCAAGTGTGTCTCTTTAAGTGTGCTTCGTTCTTGTCAGCTATTTCACAAAATTTAGCAGTATTACCCAATGTAACTCTACGTTCTGTGTTTTCGTCTTGGGCTAGTAAATCCTAAACTATTCTTTATTATTATATTTGTATTACTCTATACTTCTTAATCCTACCCTATTAATCTTAACAGGACTAACTGTATTATAACGGGTAATAGATAACAGTTAACTTACAATAATCCCAATTTTATTGTAGTTAAAATTTCATTGAGGGTGACGACTCTGCCGTTAAAACGCGTTTGAAGATTTAAGGGTAGCAATACCACTCGAGTAAATTCATCGAATCCAGTGAGCGGAGTAAACATTCAGAAGGCTGGCCTATGATATTACATTGGTAAGGCGCTCGAGTGCGACTAGAAAAACGCTGGTGTACACTTACGTTTTTACTAATGGAGGTCTTAGTTTTGAGTTCCTCCATGTGGAAAAAACATTTAAATTTGCAGTAAGCTCCAATGTATAGTTAGTAGTTAACACTATTCGCCCCAATGTATAGTTAGTAGTTAACACTATTCGCCCCTATGTGTTACTGTTTTCAAGTGACTATTGAAAAATGAGGGTTTCGTCTTGTTTACAAGCAAACAACTTTAATAAAAATTTATAATTTTCCATTTTCGTCACACATGAATTATAGTTTAGATTATCTCATCACAAAAGATTATCTTGAAAATTTTATGAAAGATAAGTTTGAAGAGGACTATGGGACTGTTTTGCATTTTGATTGCACACCCTTAAGGTAATTTACACAGGTCCGTGGCGTGTCAGTCACGTATTGTATTTGTGTTTCTGTATCGGTGCAACACAATATTCTTCGGCGAATTTGAACAGAGAGGTATCCACACGCCGGGCGCGAGTCCTTATCAGTGTTGTCAGTCCTGCTTTAGTATCCCTTCAGTGCTTTTAGAAACTAACAACGATATTTTTAGAATTTCTTGGACGTTATATTTTGTTTGGTTACAATGAACGACGCACAACGCAGTGAACGTGTCAGGCAATATCAGATTTTACACGATCTACCTAGTCAGAAATGTGTGGATATTTCATTTAAAAATGAAATCTGTAACACAATAGGAGAGGAAATGAAACATAATATCTGGAAATGACGAAACATCGAACATTTGAACATCTATATGTCTGACTTTGAGGTTAAAAGTGTTTGAAAGTATATATTCTTTTTCAATTCTTTTTATTTACTTCATTATTGAAAGCCTAAAACATAACTTAGGCCTACAAACATAAAACCTTATTTTAAACTATCACTAACTAGCTTGTTTCTATTTTTTAAAGTTTAAAATTCGGCCACTTATTGGAAAAATAGCTTATGTTTTCACAATTTGAAAACCACCAAGTTATTCAAAATAGACAATACTGTAAAATGAAAGGTTAAACGGTTTCCTATCTTTGTTAGAAACCATTAAATATGGCCGTTTCCAGACGTTTAGGCACGCTGTATAATGCATAGGTAGTGAATGTACGGTTTGAATGTTATTTTATTTTAGTTAAGACAATTTATTTTAGGTATTCAGGAATAAAACTATATTTGTCTTTTTTTGTTGCAAAAAAAACCCCTAATTTCTGTACTTAAATTATGTATCAGACAGATAACGAAGTAACAGCCTTAGATTATTGGATAAGACATGTATGCGTTTCAAAGAATAGCTAACAGAAATACTGGATAGTTTCAATAGCCTCTGGTCTTGCTAAATAATGTATTTATATTGGATATTATTAGATGTAAATATTTCCTTTAGATACAAAAGAATAATATACCAAGCGAACAAAATTCCAATCCAAGAATTTCTTAGTACGTATTACAAAGGAGGAAATAGTTCACTGCAGTATATATTTTACACCACTTCTTGGAGCATACATTATTAATGAAGCTACTGAACTATATATTGTTTTAAAATATTTATTCTGGAATACTTCTTTAAACGTTGTATTTTATACAAGTTATACAGGATGTCGCGTATAAGTTTGGTTTTGTGGGACTTTTGGGTAAAAACAAGAATAATAGTTTCGTTTTATTTCCTATTTATTAGGGAATTTCCATAAGGAAAAATGAGCTATTGCAGTGGTCCTTATGGTAAGACCCAAGGTCGGGAGTAGCAAATGAGCACCGATCATGGAACCCAGAACACGTTTTGGGGTGTCATTAAAAATCATATATATAAGTTTTAGTACAATTTTCTGCCAATCCTAACGTAACACTTTCACTAAAGTTGTCGACGCGTTTCGGAGTTATGTAATCTGTTATATATATATATATAAGTTATGTAAACAATTATTGTACACTTTACTGTAATAATGATGACTGTTGTATGGTTCTTAGTTTAGTCAGCATTTGTATTGTGTGAAGAGACAAGCTTTGTTTCGCCAGAGTTAGACGAGGCTTCTCTCCGTACACATCAGTGTATATGAATATTGTACGTTATTTGTTATAATTGTTTTAAAGTAAATAAAATTAAGTGTAACGAATAGAATTGTTCTTTTTTAAAAAACAATTCCCTCGAACCAAAAACGTAACTGGCGCAGTCGGTAGGACACCTCGAGGAAGTTAACGAATATAACATCCGTCGGTTTTAACAGTTAATCGAGGAACCAACTCGGTTGCAGAGTGAATATCTGCGACAAATCGATCAATCATAGAGTGAATATCTATAACGAACAACGAAAAAGGAAAAAAGTTTTGTGTATTGTGTTAAATAGTGCAGTGCAAAATAAGTGCAGTGTTACGCCGTACATAATGAGCAAAGTATTTTGGATTTCACTGTAAGTAAATCCTGTACAAATATTAAAATATTCTATAATATTAAGAACGAAAGTAATAATTTTGAAAATTATTTTATATAGTAGGCTAGTTAAATATCTCATTTGTATAATATATTCTCTTGTAGTATATTAATTTATATCTTGATTTTTAATTTTTCAAATAAGTTGAGTAGATAATAATTAATTACAATGACTACCCCTATATTAAAAAAAGAGTACTTGGACATGATTCCAGAGTACAATGGTGAACCTGCTATGCTCAATAGGTTTATTTCAATTTGTGATAAAATAGTGAACAAATTCTTTGTAGTCCAGAACCCAGAGGATTTTCAAAACGAATTTTTGTTTTCTTCTATACTTTCTAAATTAAAAGGACAGGCCTTAGATATTGTAGTGAGCTCCAACACCTATGCTTGGGAAGATGTTAAAAATACACTTTTGACTAGTTATTCAGATAGGAGGGATTGTTTTACCTTAAATTTAGAAATGGCAGAATTAAGACAGGAAAGTAACGAATCGCCCTTCACTTTTTACGAAAGAATTCAGAAATTGTTGAATTTGCAAATAGCTTTCTTTATTAACAAGGAACCAGCTGCTAAAGATATTCTATGTACTTACACCCAAAAACTAGCACTACGTGTACTGTTAAGGGGACTTCAGGAACCGTTAGGGTCCTTAATGCGGACAAAAAATCCTAACACGCTCAATGAAGCGCTTAATATGCTGACTAACGATTTCCAATTCAAAAATAATAAACTCTTTCAAACTAATCGGCAAAATGTACCAAATAAATCACAGCATTTACCAATTCGCAAACCTGCCACTAATAATCAACCATTTCAGAATTATTATAAACAAATACCCCAAAACAATCCCAATCAATTTAACCAATTTAACAGACAAAACTATGTACACAACAACACGGCACCTAAAACGAATCAAGTTTATCAACCCACACCAATGAGCATATCAACACGTCAAACCGGAAACCCAGTCAGACAAAATAAATTATATCAAATTACTGGAAAGCCGGTCGTTGAAGAAACGGAAAGTGATTCGATGTACCAGATCACCGAACAAATGCCGCCATTTCGCTCTCGGAACAGACTGGAATTAGTTGTAACTTCGCGGAAGAAACCCAAGACGAACACAATGCCGCAAATAACTTTATTGAGGAAGACAATGCATGCGGATTCCCCCCAGATTATGAAAACACACAGAACCATTTTTTAGGACTTACGACAGTAAAAAGAAATTTTCCATAATGCACATAGAAAATGACACAAATGATTTACCTTTTGTTTATGATCCTAAAACTAACCTAAAAATATTGATTGACACCGGAAGCACTAGATCGTTTATTAAAAAATCGATTGGATTTAATATTTTCAAAAATACACTAGAACAAGAACCGTTCGTAGTAAGCACAGCACACGGAGTGTCAAAAGAAAAGTTTAGCTGCAGATTACCCATTTTAGGAAAGAAAATAGCAAAATTCTATTTATTTGATTTTCATAAGGATTTTGACCTATTACTTGGACTCGATAACATAAGAGAATTGGGAATTAATTTGGATTTTGTAAACAATAAATTAATATTTTGTGATAAGAAGATATCTATACATTACTTTAACACGGATGAACCAAACAAAAATAATAATAATAATAATACTTTTGGCGAAAATAATACCACATGCTATGTGATTAAAGCACGTACTAAACAAACGTTAAAAATAAAAATACTTAATATGCGCAATGGAGAGGGATTATTACCCTATAGGCAACAAGACGGAATAGAAATACCGCAGTGCTTAATAAAAATAGAAAATGGAGAAAGTTATTGCCCAATAATCAATAATACGACATCTGATAGACGTTTAGTGATCAAGCCGATGGAGGTGCAACCGCTAAGCGATTTCAAAATCTATCGAATAAACAATGATCAAGTAAACGCTACAAATTTTAATTTGTTAAATCACAAGCATAATAAATTAGATCTGAGCCAAATTAGAACGGATCACATGAACGCTGAAGAGAAACGGGAAATATTAAAATTGATTTTCGAATATTCTGACATATTCCATCAAGAAAATAAAGACCTGACATTTACTAATCAAGTCAAGCACATAATTAGGACAACTGACGAAATCCCTGTATACACGAAAAACTATAGATACCCAGAAATTTATCGTAAGGAAGTAGATAAACAAATTCAAGAAATGCTCGCCCAAAAAATAATCAAACCCTCGCATTCACCATGGAATTAACCTGTATGGATCGTTCCAAAAAAACCAGACGCCTCCAACAGACAAAAGTTTAGGCTAGTAATTGATTTTAGGGGACTAAACGCAAAAACTATTGATGACAAATTCCCGCTTCCTAACATAACCGATATATTAGACAAATTAGGGAGATCCCAATATTTTACCACCCTGGATCTTGCCTCAGGATTTCATCAAGTTGAGATGCACCCGGACAGCGTTGATAAGACAGCCTTTTCCACGGAAACTGGCCACTATGAATTTCTGAGAATGCCGATGAGCCTTAAGAATAGTCCACCGACGTTCCAAAGAATAATGAACAACATATTACGCGGAATACAGAATGAATCGTGTTCGGTTTATCTTGATGATATCGTAATCTATTCAGCTAGTTTACAAGAGCACCTACTTAGGTTAAAAGAGGTTTTCGATAGACTAAGAAAAGCTAATTTTAAGGTACAGTTAGACAAGACGGAATTTTTAAGGAAAGAAGTCGCATATTTAGGCCATATTGTGACACCAGACGGAGTCAAACCCAATCCTGAAAAAATAAAAGTAATAAAGAATTATCCAATTCCAAAAACTACCAAACAAATAAAAGGATTTTTAGGACTATTAGGCTATTACCGTAAATTCATTAAAAATTTCGCAAAAATAACTAAACCATTTACTAATTGCTTGAAGAAAAATGCCAAAATTGATATCAATAACCCCGATTATATAGATTGTTTTGAAACTTGCAAGAACATATTGACTAATGAACCACTGTTGCAATACCCTGACTTTGAAAAAGAATTCATTCTAACCACAGACGCAAGCAATTTTGCTGTCGGAGCGATTCTAAGTCAATATAAAAATGGAAATGACCTTCCAATTGCTTTTGCTAGTCGAACTTTAAACGATAATGAGACCAACTACTCTGCAATTGAAAAAGAACTTCTCGCAATCGTATGGGCAACAAAACATTTCAGACCTTATTTATTTGGAAGAAAATTCAAAATTTATTCAGACCATAAACCCCTGCAATGGTTGTTTTCTGTTAAAGAACCGAATTCTAAACTTTTAAGATGGCGGTTAAAGCTGGAAGAACATGATTACGAAATAAAATATAAAAAAGGAAAATTGAACCAAAATGCCGATGCATTATCGAGAATTCAATTAAACGTCACCGAAAAAACTTCACCGGACTCGCAAAATATTGTGGATGACGAATTACAGAAGCCAACAGCTGACTTAGTGCGACGCTACTTCCCAGAACTGGATGACAGCCCGTCTATGATAGTTAACTTTGATATGGAAGAAGAAAACGACGCCGTCAATCAGGAAGAGAATAATGAAGTGAACGACCAGACCGTCCATTCAAACTTTGAAGGAAATACCTTAGTGGAAATTCCCATTTCTGACGAACCTGTAAATTTTGGAAAAAACCAAATCTTTCTGTCGCTAGTAAACTATCAGCCAAAGAAAGTTAAAATAATAAAATTATTTGGAACTTCTAAAATGAGATTAATTGTTGAAATTTCGGAAAACAATTTAGACAATGACATTATTAAATTTGTAAAGGAATTCCTAGTGCCTAATGTTAAATATAATATTTATTTTGAAGATGACTTTTATGAGAAATTTGTGACTTGCATAGCTAAACATTTTAAAAGCTCTAAACTTTGGTTAATTAAATGTAACACTAAACTACTAGATATAACTGAAGAGGACGAAATTGAAGATATAATAAATAATTACCATGTAAGCAAAACCAACCATCGCTTCATACAAGAAACGTATGAACAAATTAAAAGGAAATATTACTGGCCCAATATAAAAGGACATATTCAAAATTTTATCAATAACTGTGAAATTTGTTTAAAGACAAAGTATGATAGAGTACCCTTACAACTTGAAATGAATCTGACGCCTACACCATTGAAGCCGCTACAGATAGTGCACATGGATAGCATTTCGTTAGAAAAGAACAGATTTCTCAGTATTGTAGACGCATTCTCTCGCTATGCTCAAGTGTATCGCGTAGGAGGCGCACACGCCACAGAAGTCGCTGATAAGCTCTTAGACTACTTTGCACATTATGGTGTCCCTGAGTTTATAGTGTCTGACAATGGAACTGAATTCAACAATAAAGTAGTTAAGGAAATAATGGAATTACATAAAATCAAAATACATTTTATTAGCACACAGCACCCCCCCCCCTCTAACGGATTAATTGAAAGGTTCCATTCCACATTAATTGAACACATACGACTTTTAAATAACCAAGTAGAATTTAGGAATGATAATATTACAAAGAAAGTTAAATACGCAATCATTGCATACAATAATAGCATACACTCTGTTACTAAGTTGACACCTTTTGAAATATTATATGGACATATAACCCCTAATCATGTTTTGAATATTGACATTGAAAATCAGTTTACTAATGACTATATAATAAGTCACAGGGAGAGAACAAAAAAACTTTACGAACATATTAAGGAATCTAACCAGAAGATCAAAGAAAACATTCAAACCAAGAGGAATCTGAATAAAAAACCATTGCCAGAAATTCCGACAGAAGTTTATGTAAAAAATACGCAGAAACAAAGTAAAACAAAAAATAAATATAATCAAGAAGAAATATCTGCAATAAATCAGGAAAGGAAAACAGCGGAAATTAAACCAAGGCATCATAACACTAAACAGAAAATTCATCTGTCTAAAATTAAAAGGCCAAGGAAAAAATGTATAATTCCAAAATGTAATCCGTCTTTGAATCCTGTTCCAGGTCCCTCTTGTTCTTCGCAAAAGCCGATGCCGACACAACAGAAGTTAAGGACATTTCCAAAAACATTGGAATAATACCGATTGAATTAGGACCAGCCAAATTACAATCCTCTTACCACACATTTGTTCACTATTTTAATTTGAATAATTTGGTTGTTCAATTTAATAATGTTGAATTTTATTATAATAATGTATTAAACTATTTTGATAAGAATTGTGTTAGTTGTAACGCCAGCCTCACTGGAAAAATTGAGTTTGTAACGGATAATGGTAGTAAAGTTAGAGACATAATCAATTATTTTAAATACGTTAACCATAGTAGAGAAATAGTTAAAGAAAAATTAGAAGTAGTATACTTAGAACGTAATAATAATAATTATAATAATAATGTAAGAACAAAAAGAGGTATAATAGATGGACTAGGATCCGCATTTAAGTTTATTACTGGTAATTTAGATGCCTATGATGGCAAAAAATATGACAATATATTAAAAGGGATAGAAAACAATGAGGCTAACATTGTGAACCAGATAGAGTCTTAATATACAATTAGCAGTAGTACCATTAAGGAATACAATAAGACATTTAATATTATTGAAGCAAACTTTGTGGAATTAAATAATAAATTGGAATTGATGAATCATAGAATTAACGATTTTGTAGAATTAGAAAAATTTAGAAATATATTAAACCAATTAAGTATTTTGTACAATATGTTGTTACAAGTAACAACTGATTTGGAAATTCATTAACGTTTTGTAAAATAGGTGTACTTCACCCCAGCGTTATCTCAACCAGAGAGTTATATAGTGAGATAATGAGAATCTATGAGTATTACACTGAAAGACTACCCATTGAACCTAAATTGCAAAACATGTGGGAGTTAGAAAGTTTAATTGAAGTTAACTGTAAATTAGATTCAGATAATATTGTATATTTTCTGAATTTACCTATTGTAGAAAAAACAAAGTTTAATATTTACAAATTACACTCTGTACCCACTGAATATGAATCACAATAATAATAATAATAATAATAACATATGCTTTATTGATTTATTTTACAGAATTATAACGTTTCTTTTCTAACATATAGTCTAGCATGGCTTCAGCCGTCTGCTAGGTTGACATCAATACACACATAAATACAAGTTTGATTAGAAATGAGTACATAAATTAAATTCCCAATTACAATAAAG
>JAGFPH010010634.1:0-38906 GCA_018207615.1 Philaenus spumarius | reverse complement strand
AGGGGGGGGGGGGGCGGGGACTTTTTAAAAAATATTCCTTATGTAATCAACTAACATCCATGAAAAAATCAGCTTTTCACTAATTAGTTCCGACTCAAACCCTTTATTGACTGGGCTATAACAATCGTGGTGACTCGCGAGGAAGCAAATGGAAACACATTGTAAATGATATGTTTACAGAAATTACGATTCATTAGGACAAAGGCACTTCAATTTTGATATATTGGAGGGAATCTGGTGTACTATATCCTGACGCATACGCAGAGTGGTCAGGTTTTTATGTGAATGTTTTTCTGTAAAATTTTTACAAATTTTCAATTGTACTCCACTTTTGCCATAAATTTGTTTCTTTCATGAGTTTGCCTGTAGTGCAGGTGGTGTGGGTGTAAATTTGTTTATTTTTTTTTTATATTAATTATATCATAAATTTGTGGTTCCTCTTTATTTTTGTTCATATGGAATATAAGTGTACTAGGAAGTAGTGTTAGCGGTGTTTTTGACACATTGTATATATGAACATAGTATTGATTGTTTTGACTTGATATATATAGGCTTGCATTTGTTTTTGCTACCTTATGTGTCTGTTCAATTTAGCTCATTATTATTTTCTATCTTTTGTAAACATAAACTCTGTCCCGATGCTGTTTCAATCTGTTCAGTTAATCTTATTATTTGGGTTGCTTATTATATTGTTGTTTATAAAAACGTATATTTTTCAAATTTCCTAACCACGATTCATTCATATCTACTATTCATTCTTCGTTATTTGCTTCAGGGTTGTGCCAGTCGGGGTTGATTATTAATTTTTTTAATCGTACGTGGCCTTTTAAGGACTGCACATGAATTAAATAAAAAAAGGAAAACGACTATTGACCTTAACTTGGCAATGAACTTCAGTATCACCTGAGTTAACTATTTACAAGCAAACAAATTAATGCACTTATATTATAACAAACACTAATAATAAATAATAATATTATTGTGTATTGACCTTGAGAAATAAATATGATGTAATATAGGCTATATATTTAAAAAAATATTAATAGATGAAATTGTTATTTTTGTTTTTTTATAAAAACCCTCCCTTAGGCCAATATTTAATTAGAAAAACACTCCCTTTATTTTTTTTAGTAATAGTTTTGATAATAGAAAATTGTATACATGTATTTATCTATTTATAGTTAACACAACTTCCTGTGAAACAAATACAGTACATATATGTTTGTGCTATATCTATACATGTAGTTGACTATGACATAAAATATTTATTAGTTTTCCAACCTTTTATAAAAAACAATCTTATTACTCAAGAAATATTAAAAATTAAAATAATTAATTTACAGAATTTTATTTTATTTGAGACATCACTTAAAAAAAAGATTAATGTAAGTAATTTACAAATAGTCTCAGGAAGACTGTGTGATACAAACAACTGAAACCTATGCCATCTAAATTTGATTATACAAAACTTTTAATTTATAGCTTTTATATATTCATATTCATATATAGAAAATATAAACAGAATGTTAAATTAAAGCCATTATTAATTTAGTACTCAGTTATGCATCCGGTTTTACAATGTTTTAGAGTATAAAACTTTTAGAACTACATAGGAACTTTTGTTTATAAAACATTATCACTCTAGCACTTTACATAGTTATTGAAGGTTGACAGAAGTCCCGTCCTTCTTTTTTACTGACAAAAAAATATGTGTACCTTTCAATATAATATTCCATCCTTTTACAATAATCATCAATTTAGTAATGGCAGTTTCCAGTATTTACTGAAATCTATTGAGTTGTACTCGAAGGTTTTGTTCACTTCTAACCCTTCTTCACCAATTAAATTTAATAACATGGCCATATCATTGAGTCTTCTGCTTTTGGTTTGCCTGATGCTTCTATGAATAGATTATATCGTTGTTTGAACTAGCTCCAGTTCTCAGCAATATGTTTCCCGTTAACACCAAAAGTGAACGGAGTCGAAAAGCTGAATTCATCATATTTTATAGATGAATATATTACCATTATTTGTCATCTCCTTTAGAAAAGATCTTTTTTCTAGACTTCTGCCTATAATTTTTTAAACCGTTTTCCTGTTCGATTACACAACACTTACTGTTCCTATACAAAACATGTTCCATTCCCGCATCAGTCACATGTCGAGTTTCGCACGTCATGTTGATTCACTCATTTTATACTTCACTTCTGACACATGTTTTATTTCGTTGGTTGTCTAATGGATATTTAATAAACACCACTTTAGTATAGATAGTGAAGTTCTTGAATAATACATTAGGAACACGTATGATACTGTATTCATTGCCAGCCATCTCGACTCTACATGACTACCTACAATGAACCAATACTGGCCCATGTTGTATATTGCCAACATAATATCTTTAATTATATCAAACAGCATGGGTCTTCTCTAGTATTTAATTAACCTAAGTACTGTATGATGATAAATACAATTTGTAACGGACCCTGGAGGACAGACACTGTTAGAGGTTAATATGACTAGTTTATCAGATACAGTAATGTTTTAGAGCGCGGAACTTGATAACCATCCACTTACAATCTACCACATCTGACATTCACACGAGGGAACTAGATTTAACGCCGTTTTGTAACAAACACATTTACTACTTTACACAATTCAATAGACTGGAAGATATAGTCAACTAACAAGTGACTAAATAGGCTTGGAATCGGCTAATTTGACTATAATTAATAATGTATTGGCTGGACAACTCATTTAAACGAATTCCGATTTGAGAACGCCTCGCGTGGACACAAATGAAATGAAAATAGAGATTTTATATATACATACTGTTGCTATATACCCTTACTACAAAGTAATGAAACAAACTAACAATTTTTGGCATAGTCTGTTTAGTATCATATCGTCGCACTATCGATTAATCGATCGATACCTATTAATCTACGATCAGAACTAAGCTATGCGCATTGCATCATTAGCATCTTACATGTCAAGACTGTTCGGTGAGCGATCTACATTAATTCCAATGGCCGCCAGCCAGGTTGGCAATAAACTGTAAACATAAGCTTGTTCTTACTAACTCTATACAATAATCCTACTAATATTATAAATGTGAAAGTTTGTATGTTTGTTTGTTTGTTTGTTTGTTAGTTTGTTTGTTTGTTTGACTGACAATCACGCAAAAAGTACTGGATGGATTTGAATGAAATTTGGCACACATATAGATCATGACCTGGAATGAGACATAGGCTATAAATTATTTTGATTTAAGGGTTGAAACAACCCCTAAAACAATAAATATTTATTATTATACATCCATTAAGACTAGAAAGTTGGAATTTGGTACATTTATTTCTTACAAGGTATATATAAAAAGTAAACCATAATTGTATTTTTTTAGTGTGCTGCTAAGGGGTAAAAATGTAATAACAACCCCTAAAACAATACGAAATAATTATTATACTCCCCATAAAGCTAGAGAACTGGAAATTGGTACATTATTTTTTACAATACATTAATACATTTATATAATGTAAACCATATTTCCTTTTATTCACGTGCTTCGTAGGGGTGAAAATGAGATAACAACCCCTAAAATAATACAAATTAATTATTATACTTCCCATAAAGCTAGAGAGCTGGAAATTTGTACATTCATTTCTTACAAGATATATATACAAAGGAAACCATATTTGTATTTTTCAGTGTGCTGCTAAAGGGTGAAAATGTAACAACAACCCCTAAAATAATACGAAATAATTACTATACTTCCCATAAAGCTAGAGAACTGGAAATTGGTACATTTATTTCTTACAAGACATTTATACAATGTAAACCATATTTCCTTTTATTCACGTGCTTCTTAGGGGTGAAAGTGAGATAATAACCCCTAAAACAACACAAATTAATTATTATTCTTCCCATAAAGCTAGAGAGCTGGTAATTTGTACATTTATTTCTTACAAGGTAAATACAAAATGTAAACTATATTTGCATTTTACACTGTTCTGCTAAGGGGTGAAAATGTAATAACAACCCCTAAAACAATACGAAATAATTATTATACTTCCCATAAAGCTAGAGAGCTGGAAATTGGTACATTTATTTCTTACAAGACATTTATGCATTTTCTTTTATTCACGTGCTTCTTAGGGGTGAAAATGAGATAACAACCCCTAAAACAATACAAATTAATTATTATACGTCCCATAAAGCTAGAGAGCTGGTAATTTGTACAATTATTTCAAACCTAATTTCCATTTTGTAGTGTTCCATCAGCTTCGATTATATTACAACGATTTGGAGCTTTTTCATTATTTTTCCACAAAAATCGACAACCTGCGTTTTAGACCATTTTTGACGATTCTTGAAACCTCTTTAGGAAACACCATCTTTGCCAGTTACGGGCTATAAAACGGTAAAGTGTATATGCCCCTGGGGGATCTCCCCCCCCCCCCAATCGTATTTTGATTTCTACAATTTGGGTAAAATAAGTGAGAGACGGGTCAAAATATCAAGGACCTATGGCACTGCAATATTAATTTTGTTGAGTGTAGTAAGTGAGCACTGATCATGGTCTCTAGAACACGAGGTGATTTTCACCACCTGCAAAACGTCTGATAGATTTTAAACTTTGCACACTTATCAAGGACCGATGACAATGCAATATTAATTTTGTTGGGTGTAGTAAGTGAGCACTGATCATGGTCCCTAGAACACGAGGTGATTTTCACCCCCTTCAAAACGTCTGATAGATTTTAAACTTTGCACACTTATCAAGGACCGATGACAATGCCATATTAATTTTGTTGGGTGTAGTAAGTGAGCACCGATCATGGTCCCTAGAACACGAGGTGATTTTTACCAACTTCAAAAAGTTTGATTTATTTGAAACTTTGCACACTTATCAAGGACCTATGGCAATGCAATATTAATTTTGTTTCGTGTAGTAAGTGAGCACTGATCATGGTCTCTCTCTAGAACACGAGGAGATTTTCACCACCTTCAAACCGTCGGATTTGGTTTGAAACTTTGCACACTTATCACGGACCTATAGCAATGCAATATTAATTTTGTTGGGTGTAGTAAGTGAGCATGATCATGGTCCCTAGAACACGAGGTGATTTTCACCCCCTTCAAAACGTCTGATTGATTTGAAACTTTGCAAACTTATCAAGGACATATGGCAATGCAATATTAATTTTGTTGGTTGTAGTAAGTGAGCAATGATCATGGTTCCCAGAACGCGAGGTGATTTTCACACCATTCAAAACGACTGATTGATTTGAAACTTTACACATTTACCAAGGACCTATGGCAATGCAATATTAATTTTGTTAGGTGTAGTAAGTGAGCACTGATCATGGTCCCTAGAACACGAGGTGATTTTCACCCCCTTCAAAACGTCTGATAGATTTTAAACTTTGCACACTTATCAAGGACCGATGACAATGCTATATTAATTTTGTTGGGTGTAGTAAGTGAGCACCGATCATGGTCCCTAGAACACGAGGTGATTTTTACCCCCTTCAAAAAGTTTGATTTATTTGAAACTTTGCACACTTATCTAGGACCTATGGCAATGCAATATTAATTTTTTGGGTGTAGTAAGTAAAGTAAGTGAGCAATGATCATGGTCCCCAGAACGCGAGGTGATTTTCACACCATTCAAAACGACTGATTGATTTGAAACTTTACACATTTACCAAGGACCTATGGCAATGCAATATTAATTTTGTTGGGTGTAGTAAGTGAGCACTGATCATGGACCCTAGAACACGACGTTTTTTTCACCCCCTTCAAAAAGTCGGATTGATTTGAAACTTTGCACACTTATCAAGGACCTATGGCAATGAAATGTTAATTTTGTTGGGTGTAGTAAGTGAGCACTGATCATGGCCCTAACACGCGATGTGATTTTCACACCCTTCAAAACGACTGATTGATTTGAAACCTTACACACTTACCAAGGACCTATGGCAATACAATATTAATTTTGTTGGGTTTAGTAAATGAGCACTGATCATGGTCCCTAGAACACGAGGTGATTTTTACCCCTTCAAAACGTCTGATTGATTTGAAACTTTGCACACTTATCAAGGACCGATGACAATGCAATATTAATTTTGTTGGGTGTAGTAAGTGAGCACAGATCATGGTCATCAGAACATGTCGTGATTTTCACCCCCTTCAAAATGTCTGATTGATTTGAAACTTTGCTTATTAAGGACCGATGACAGTACAATATTAATTTTGTTGGGTGTAGTAAGTGAGCACTGATCATGGTCCCTAGAACACGAGGTAATTTTCATCCCCTTCAAAACGTCTGATTGATTTAATACTTTGCACACTTATCAAGGACCTATGGCAGTGTAATACTAATTTTGTTGGGTGTAGTAAGTGAGCACTGATCATGGTCCCTAGAACACGAGGTGATTTTCACCCCCTTCAAAACGACTGATTGATTTAAAACTTTGCACGCTTATCAAGGACCTATATCTATGCAATATTATTTATTTTTTGGGTGTAGTAAGTGAGCACTGATCATGTTCCCTAGAACACTATGTGATTTTCACCCCCTTCAAAAAATTCTGATTGATTTGAAACTTTGCACACTTATCAAGGACCTATGGCAATGCAATATTAATTTTGTTGCGTGTAGTAAGTGAGCACTGATCATGAACCCTAGAACACGAGGTGATTTTCAGCCCCTTCAAAACGTCTGTTTGATTTGAAACTTTGCACACTTATCAAGGACCGATGACAATGCACTATTAATTTTTTTGGGTGTAGTAAGTGAGCACTGATCATGGTCCCTAGAACACGACGTTATTTTCACCTCCTTCAAAAAGTCGATTGATTTGAAACTTTTACACACTTACCAAGGACCTATGGCAATGCAATATTTATTTTGTTGGGTTTAGTAAGTGAGCACTGATCATGGTCCCTAGAACACGATGTGATTTTCTCTCCCTTCAAAACGTCTGATTGATTTGAAACTTTGCACACTTATCAAAGACCGACGACAATGCAATATTAATTTTGTTGGGTGTAGTAAGAGAGCAATGATCATGGTCTCCTGAACACATTTTCGGCAGTTATTAAAAATATTATATACAGGGTGATTCACGACGATATGCGGAATTTCGGGAGATCATTTATTTTGTTGGGTGTAGTAAGTGAGCACTGATCATGGTCCCCATACTAACTGTGACCAACCAAACAGATGCTACGATAGTTTGAATAAGTGTTTTGTTTTTTCACAAAAATCGTCAGTATCTCGAAAACAGTGTTCTAGAACATTTTTGACGATTCTCGACCCCTCTTTAGGAAATACCATTTTTGCCAGATATGGGTTATACAACGGTAAAGTTTATATGTCCCTGGGGGCTCTCCCCCCAAGTCGAAGTTTGACTTCTACAAATTGTTTAAAATAAGTGAGTGACGGGTCAAAACATTAGAAAAATGAAAAACACGTTATTCCGTCAGAGGTTTTTGACAATTTTCGACCACTCTTTAAGTGACACGTAAATATATACATTTTTACCTCTATTTGTTACAATTTCAATTTGTCAACATTTACCATCAGACTGATTGTATTATACTTCTGCTTACACCATGAATTATTCCCGTGCGAAGAACGGGTACAACAGCTACAATATGCCTATAATTTAATAGAGTTTGATATTTTGATAAAAAATATAATATATAAATAACAAAAATATCACAAATATGCGTACAGTTATATAAAATCATATCTAAATAATCTTTATAATTGTACACATTTACCAAGTTAAAAATCTCCTCAACATAGTAATGTATGCCTACATAAAGATATTATTTTTTAAATTATTGATTTCTGAGGTGTTCCTAATTATTCTGCCTGTGATTTTTCACAAAAAATTACTAATTAAATATTGTACTGTAAAAATTTTTAAAAAATACAACATTTTTAAGATTACATCACTGACACAGCCTTATATTGTATTTCTTATTCTTCCATTTGAAACCTACGACAACCAAATGCATTCTTTGTCTTCAACAACAATGGAATTAATAATAAAAAGGTTTTATCATAGATTACGATTTATACATGGGTAATCCTACATAAATCGACACGCAAGCCGTCACTTTAACAGTCACACGTGTAATTTTGTTGTATGTTAAACAGTCAATTATATTTAAAATATTTCGATGTGAAAATTGAATAATAAAGGTTTTATCATAGAGTATGATTTATACATGGGCAATCCTAAAATATTTTAATGTAAAGTTTTTAATAATAAAGGTTTTAACATAGAATATGGTTTAGCCATGGATAACCTTAAAATCCATCACTCATAACTGTCGCATGAAACTGTTTCCGTCTTATATAGTTTTCTAGCAAATTTAAGCCTATGCATGCTATGGACAAACATGTGCGTCCGCTTTAAAATATTAGTGATTATTACGTAGAAAGGTTCAAAAATAAAAAATAAATAATTTCTACTAATTTATATTGTAAATATAAAAAATAAAAGGTCAGCTCATGGCACAGGAAATACGAAATTTGCTTAGCAATGAATGTGTTAAGGATGAGGTAAACATCCACTAACATATTGAACATCCTCCATCACCTGAGCTACTGGTATGTATTTTAAATGCACAAGTATTTACAGGCATTCTTAACCAGTTCAAATCTATATATATATAAAAAAACCAAATACCACTGACTGACTGACTGACTCACTCAACTCTCAAAAACTAACCAACGGGTTGAAATAAAATTTGGTATGTAACTTCCTCTAGGACCCTAGGTGTTCGTTAAGAAAAGTTTTCCGAAAATTAGAAATTTTAGGGGGGTTTCTTTTTTTTGGGGGGGGGGGTCAAAGTTACTAGAAAAATAAACACTAAAGGGATTGGAATGCAATTTGGTATGTAGCTTCCTCTTTAGCCCTAGGTGCTCAATAAGATAGGTTTCCAAAAAATTCTAAATTTTAGGGTGGTTTGGAGGGTCAAAATTAATAAAAATCCCCATAAGGAACACATAGTGTACTATATTTCTTGATATGTTTTTGTTGCTAATATACATGACATTTAACTTTAATTTGTCTATCCGTGCAAAGCCGGATCGGGGTGAAATGTAATAACAACCCTTAAAACAATAAACATTAATTACTATGCGGCGAAACTTTGGACCGTGTGCGAAGCCACGGGTACAACAGCTAGTAACTAATAAAATAGACGCCAACACGATATGAAGAAAGTGTAAAAATACTCTAAATTAACCTTACTTACTAATACAAATCTTTCTCATAATACAATCATAATAAAATTAATAACAGAATAATAAGTAGCCATCATCAACTAGATGTATAAATTAATCATTAAATTGTCTTACCAGCTCCAGCCTGACAGTCCACGACCCACCTATCTGAAACCAATTATTTTCATAACCAATTCCTTCTCTGATGCATCAATCCTCTAACAAATTGCTCAACGAGCTTGCGCAATTATGCTCTTTTTAGCCATGTTAAGATTAAGCAGCTCCGGCCTAGATTTAATAAGTCATGATTAAGAGATAGTGTCTAATTTATCAGTGAAATAACAGTTATTTAGGTCAAGAGTTAGGTACTGTTGGTGATAAATTGTGTTGGCCCCGCCTATACATTCGGCCAACCAACTCGCCTTCAGAGCGTCAACGACACTAAGGAGATTTGCTCGTATAGTATCGATGAAGTTTAGTCTGCTATGAAGTCTGGTTCAATTCCGAACTTTCTTTCCGTTTTTTGCAATCCCGACACCAAAAACATTTATGTTTATGACTTGCTGTGCAATATTTCTAGGCAATCTATCCGACCCTAATATCATAGCTTTTGCAATATAATTTATATTCATTTTCAATGTGAATATTTGTAATTTTCAAACACAGTATCCAAATATAATGTATAATTCGGGGTATAAAATGTAAACGAAATGGTCTTTAGATAAAATTTTTTTGCGTTGCTTCGAATCGTTCACTCTCTTTAAAGTCCCATACTTGCGCCCGGTTGCATATTATGGCAATGACTATAGGATTACAGCAGGCATATTTTGACGCCAAAGGTACTTTACTGGTATTTTTGAAGACAACCCATTGCATATTAACCCACAGTTTCGCACTTCTAATTTCTTTTTCAAAATTATTTTACCATGATAAGCTAGGCGTTAAGACGTCACCTAAGTACTTATAACGGTTTACAACTTCGATTCTATTATTTATATACCAATATTTATGTTTGTTTCCGAATCTCCCATTTTTTCTAAAAATAATTATTTTCGACTTTTTCATATTTATTTGCAGGCTCCACATTTCACAATATGTCTTTATAGACCTTTATAAACAAATGCTGAAAACATGCTGTTGAATTGGCGATGACAACAATATCATCAGTGTAAAACATCTATATCTAGATACTCGGAAATAATAATTAACGGTTTAGCTTAATATATGTTTACTGGGCGTAAGGATTCAATAAATTAATATAATGCTCGACCCATTTATCTGACTCAATACAATAAATTATACAATTTAATAATTTTTCTCTTAACCCTGGAACCGGCAGACTAAATTTTTGGAATTTTCGTTCCGTTTGCAAGCATTTTTTTTAAATTCGCCAAAAATAGTAAATGAACCCCAATCCAAAAGTGTTTAAAGTCTTTTTGTAGAGAAGGTTCAAAGAATTTACATATGAAAGTAAAAAAAATGGTCGATGGAAATTTTACAAAGTTATTAGCTCAAGAAACAAAAAACGTTCGGTAACGAAAGGAAAAAGTTCAACTTTAGGCCTACATAACATGTAATAAACATTTTTTGTATTTTTTTCATAAAGGCAAACATGTTTCGTAATTTCGTTCTAAATAAAACTGTATACTTATCAATTTAAAATTTCTTATTTTGAAAACGCCAGTTTTATGTTCATACTACAAGACTGCTATCAAAACTATGCCAAGTTTGAAACGTAATTAAGGAATATATTATGTTTGCCCAAAAATTAAATATTATTATAACAAAGTGTAGATAGTAAATCAAAGAATTGATCTGTGTACTTGTCAATTATCTTTTCATAAAAGTGTTTGACTTAGAATTATTTGATTATAAAAATGAGGTCAAATATAGAAACTCATGCTTGGTATACAAGGGTCGGCTATGAGGCAGCACGGGGAAAACCCGTTAATTTGAAATTACGGCCTAGGTTTGAGAACCTTAAAAAGCCGTATTTCCCATGGTGCTACAAGACAAACCGTCCAAACAAAACATATTTGGTTTACACGAAATGTTAGCTTGAAACATTCTTTATAAAGCCATATCAAAATATGTCTAAAAATAGACTGCGATTACACAGATATCACCTGGCTGTTTGTTGGTTGGAAAACTGACCAATTGCAAGGGTCTACAATATGCCCCATAACTTTACAACTATTTTACAGATTTTTGATAGGATGGCAGTCTTATATAGGGGAAATTTTGACGAATTCAACGGTATATAGGTTTAACTCAGAAAAAGTACTAGGCGGACAGTAGAGACGGACGAAAGTCGAGTTATTTCATCACGGTTTGATATAAATATTTGTGAAAGTGAATTTCCACGACTTCTGCTGTTGAGAATAAGTTTAAATTTTTTTCAATTAAAATTTCAATTTATTTATCTTTTTGAAAAAATTTACATTTTGTATAAGACAAGTCAAGTATCAATTCACAATAAATATTCTAATATAGAGGCACCTATTGATAAGTATACATTACAACAATCAGTAAACATATATCACAATACCCATACACACAAATACTTTAGAAAACCTCGAAAGTTAAAAATTTATATTTAAAAAAACATCTATAATTAGATCTACACAATTGTTCTGAAGTATATGAAGTAAGCCATAAAATTAATTTCTCACTAAAAACAGAATAAATAAAACAACAAAGATACCCTACAAGTAAATTACAAAAATACATATTATTTTATTCTAAAATTCTTACTTAAATTTAAAGAAATTGAAATAAAGTATAAACACGAAAACACAGTTAAAATGAAACAATACAATAACACAATGCAGACAAAATGAACAGACCACATCTATCACAAAAGAGTATCATGATGCAGAAACTCATCCACCGAGTAAAAAATAATTAGTATAAGTGTCAGAAATACAATCTGCACCTACCATTGCTAATGAAATATAATTCCTAATAAAGTACAACAATGTCCAACTCTTTCACCTTTTTTTAAGTATAGGATATATAAAAAAGGATTAATTTAAAAAACTCAAACAATAATGTAGTTAGGATGATACATAATACCGAATGTCTCAATAATTTAAAATTTTCTATATGTAAATTGTAACGTTAACAATCATTTAAAGGAGGGTATTAGGAAAATTATTGTTATATCCTTATTAAAGTGTGTAGAAATTAGTTAGTTGCACATAGTAAATTTTCTATAAACCAGAAGTTTGATATGGTGTAGAAAAATGCTTTTCCAAAAGTTTTGTACTAAATAAGAGTCTTTGCGAGAAAATTACAAAAAAACTTGTTCAAATGATATGCTATGGAAACATATTCTACCTAATAATGTCTTTTATTCATTTTAAAACATTGTAAACTCATCAGTTAATCGTTTCACCCTATATTAGAAGGGTTGCATTAAATTGTACTTATTTAATATTTAAAGTTTTAAATAATGCAATACCGCAATGAAGCTGTAGACATGTATCTCTACTTGTGAATTATTTATACTGAGATACATACAAACAATAAAATTGGTCATAAAAGACGACACGAAATAGTCAAAAGAAGTAATGTATTATGCACTTAGACTCTAGCAATTTGCTAAAATGGTGTAAATTACTATCACGATTTCGGAGGTTTCCCAATGCAGACCTCATCTTCGTTCATCGATGTAGTATTTCCGTACAAAACTCCTTGTTTTAGTTCTTATACCAAATTAAAGATTTATTGTCTTGTAAGTATGAGTGCAAAGTTAGATTATCACACCAAACAGGTTCGCGTACAGTTCGCTTAAGGCACGATGAGTTTATAGTGTGGGACTTTGATTTGCCCAACTTGCAACACGAAATTGTTAGAAAAACGAAAATTGAGGATTTTTATGGCTTATCAAAAACACTTTCACCACAAAACACTAACGCTACAGACAAATAAACGGTAGGCGTACTGGAAGGGTCTTTGCCATACTCAGTGAAAGTTCTGTTACACAATCTTTACAGACACAGTTTCTCCAACCAAAACACACAGCATGTCTTGCGACTACAGTCGGGAGCACGAAATAAGGCGGGTGAAAATTGTTCGCTGTTGCCAGACATGGGACTGGCAAAGCAAGGAACGGTCGAGAATCGCTTGCTCTGCGTCACGATCTGGCAACAAGATTTGCAACATCGCAAAAACTCTCACCCGCCTTATTTTGTGCTACCGATTGTAGTGAAGGCAGCCTACAGTGTTAGAATAAAACTGTCACTATTGCTACAACATCAGTTGAATACAAAAGTCATAATAAAGTAACTTGGAACGTATTTGATTCCGTTACTACTGACAGAGCTAATATTTTGTAAACTATATTTCTCCCCTCCCTTGCGCTAAGGGTTGAAGTTATTAAGATAGCTTCAGACAAAAGCTTTTTTTAATATTTAGAAGATCTAGTACCATGTTTTAACAGGGTCGATATTGTGTCTATTAGATTTTAATCTGCTATTTAATTTGGAATTATTAGTTCTCGTAATTGTTTGCTACAACGGTTTTAGATTATATTTGCAAGGTTTAATAATGTAATTATCGGAATCGGATTTTATTGACAACATGTCTCAGCCAAAGTCTTGTGTGCTTATAATATCTCCACCTACCGGTATATAAATTCTGCATCCTTTGTTAGATCTTAAATTTGCTTAGATTAATAAAAAACAGTGACAATTATAATTCACTGGTTATATAATAATACACTAGAGGTCTTCATTCTCTGCTTGATTAGCTAACCAACCCCCACCGTGAAGCAAATGTAAACAGATTATTGCAAACTATTATATTTTCACGGGAATACAGATTGATTAATACAGATATGTTTAATTTGTATATAGAAGGTAGACAGTTTTCAATTTATAAAATATTATCACAACTTTTTAAGTTAAAGCAGTATTTCAAACTTGTCAAATAGGCCTAGTCTATACATAATTAATTAGCTAGGGATTTTGATGTTTTTGGTGTCATTTTACAGAGCTCACTCTGAAGTTGTGCTTCCCTTAAAATGAGCTCAATGTATGTTAAGGGCTTCGCCCCAGTGGCCCTCAAAGTTGCCATGTTAATCTTATGGAAGGTCAATCTTAAGGAAGAAGAAGAAAGATTTCTTTTGATTTTATCAGGGGCACAAAAAACAGCTGTTCGTATGTAAAGCTTAAAACAGCTGATTTTGATCAACAGCTGATTTTGATCAACAACTGATTTGGATCAAAAACTGAATATAATTTTAGGTTAGGTAAATCAAGCAATAGCGAAGCATTGCCATGTCCACTAGTAAAGAATAAAGTTGACATAGCATTATTAGTGATAGGTGTTGTTTGAATTATGATATAGTAAGCCTTTTTCATTTTTAGTGTTCGGAATTACTTAACCTAAAAAACTGAAGGTTGCAAAGAATAATAACTAAGTAATTCTAAATTTGCCAGTTTGGATGCTATAGAAACAAATCTAAACTCTTTCAAGAAAATTTTGTTGGTTCAGTATTTACCTAACCTAAAACTTAATTAAGCTTACGATACAAATCAGCTGTTTTATTTGTAATATGTAACTACATAATATGTTTGAATTATTATTTTCTTATTTTTTTGTTTGTTTTGGTTTTTACTTGGTTAACTAAACCTATAAAAACTGTTGGTTGTGAAAAATAATTACATATGAATTTATGCCCGTAGCCTTACAGGATTGTTAATAATCGCAGTAGTTGTAATTGTTGTAGTTGTAATTACAGTAGTTGGGACCTTTGTACGTTCACAGACAAGTATAATTATAAGGGCTATACAACTATAGTAATATTTGTTGAGATTTTGTGTTTTTATATTATTATACACATTTAAATAAAAATAAAAATTTTATGTTTTATTTGCCGTTTACTTCATATTGATAGATCAAATGATTTAGAAGTTATATTATAGGCTATATTATTGATTGAAGTTGTAAACATACCCCTAAAGTACAATCTACGCTATGTTTTGTATGCGTATTACGAGGATGGGTGAAATCAGCTGTTATATATTATTAAGTTAAACGAATATTTATTTCTTCTTTAAATGTTACTCCACGTACGATCGTTCGTACACTCGCTTTTATAGGAGTTCATAAGGATTAATCGGCAGCATCGCCATAAAAGTAAAACAGTAATTATAAGTTTTTATACACATAATTAACTGTTTTAAAATTTTCTAAGTTGGTTTCTTTGTTAAAAATTGTAAATGTATTCAACAAACGTGTGATGGTTCAGAATCGGTCACACCTAGAAGTGTGTTGCTAAAATTTTGATTTAAATCAGCTGTTATGTGTTATATATTATGTCTGGCAGCCAACTCCAGTATTTTAACCATTTTAAACCATTAAAATCTACATTTAGCAGAATCCTGTATTAGTGCACTTCTACATAGTAGCATACAATAAAAAAATATAAATGTTCCCTGAAAATGTATGTTTCTAGCTACTATAACTTTGAGCTGGCTGTAAGTTGATTTTGAATCAGACAGTCAGTCAGGACTTCTTATTAGCGAATTTCCATCGGGAAAAATGAGCTATTGCAGTGGCCCTTATGGTGAGACCCAAGGTCGGGAGTAGCAAATGAGCGAAGATCATGGTCCCCAGAACACGTTTTGAGGTGTCAAAAAAATTAATATATATATGTGTGTGTTCGCACTCTAGTGGCCGCATTTTAAGTCCTATTTGGTCCAAATTTGGTACACGTTGGAGCGGCCAATCGACCGATCCAATTGGGGTTAATTAATTAGATTAATTAAAATCAATTCAAAGTCAATATAACAAAAGATTAAAGCTAAAGGGTGTCAAAAAAGCCCAAAATTAAGATAAAAAAGGTTGTTTCCAATGTGAAAATAGTATTTATTAACAATTTTGAAGAATTAACTAAAATTGTGGTAGCTGAATAAGTGCAGACTATGACGTATGCATTAGCGACAAGATCGAACCAAAACTTTGCAGGAACTGACAGGAATAGACTTGTCCAGTCTTGTCTAAATTTGGTAGGAATGAGATAACATAGAAAGATAGGGGTTTGTAATTTTATTAAAAAAAGTTGTTATTATTAGATTTATGTTGAAAGGAGAGTTAAATAAGCAAGGAGTAATAAAAATAAGTTTGTTATGATAATTTGTTAAAAAGTTATAGACAAAAATGTAAGCGTAAACAAATTGAATTTGCAGAATTTGAATAAAATCCAAAAACAAAGTAGAGTCATTTGTAGATTTAAAAAGAGTTAAGAAAATAAAGTAATAAAAAATATAAAGTTATAAAGTTTAATAGCTAAAAAATAAAGTGTAAAGTCATTCTTGGGCATAAAAAGGGCAATAACTCATAAAGTTCAAATGTAATTAAATCATAAAAAATAGCATTTATTAGAGTCAATAATAGGGCATAATCTTGCCGAAGTTCAATATAATAAATAAGTAGTTTTGTGTGAATAAAATAAATTAATAAAAAACTTTATTAAATCAAAATAAATACAAGGGAGATTAATAAAAGGGAAATATTGATAAAATAGGGTATATATATATATATGTGTAATTAATTGTAATGCCATGTGAGATATGAAAAGAGCTTAAAAGGGGGGGAATGGAACGCCGAAAACCAAACGAAGGCAATTAGAGTAACAACAAGCTGAATAACTAAACAACCAAACAAGCTATTAAAAATCCAACACCAGATTAGCGCGTTTCAAGACCAACCGAAGAAGATACAAGCAAGAAAAAATGGAAAATAAATTTCAAAAATTTAAAAAAAATAACGAAGTTTATAACTCAAGAAGGAAGAGGAGTAGAAACGCCATTCGAATTCCAGAGAAACCAGAAAACGTCAACCAATCCATAGAAGTCAATAAAACCAAAATCCGACCACGCAAAAAGAAGTTATAGTGTTTGGATGAAATCAAAGCCAAATTTGCAAAACGACAAGTTCATACAGGAACGCAAGACCGAAGCACCGAGAGGGAAGTGACGTCATCGGAGGTACTACGCAAAACAAAACAGAGCGCATACTGTAATTCAAAAAATGAAGATAATAATTAAATTAGGCCTAATCGATGGGAAATAAAGGCACTAAAATTCATCAAATAAATCAGGAAATATATTAAGACCAAAAAATATATTTCTAAAGCAAGAAATCAGAATTTCTTGTCACATAGAGAGAGATGCTCGTTTGACAAGTAAAAAGTCGAGGATAGAAGCTTGCATCCCCTCTAAAATCAGTTTAGCACGAAGCGCCAACGAGTAAACAGCTGACCGAGCTCCGAGGGTACTTAGAAGAAAGTCGTAGGGTGATCAGTTACGGTGTGCGTTACGTACTAGCTCCGGCCTAAAGCTAAGTCGGGTCGTGATAATTTCGGGAGAAGAATATCCATATAAACGGCCTATCTTGCCAAAAGATACTACTGTAAGCCGAAGAAACCATTCTGGGGACGAAGGAGAACAACTTTAAATCGCCGGAAATCGACAGAAAGAATTACGCGTCGAACTTCTTGTGTTCTGTAAGTGGCAAACAATCATTGTTACTTATAATTTTAAATAAATCCCTTTTTTAAAAATAAAAAATAAATTAAATTAAGTTAAATAAATAAATTCAAGTAGATTCTGGGGAATTTGAATAAAGTAAACTCGTTTAGTAAATTTCATTACTCACAATGGTAAATCGTTGTATGCAAATAATATAATCATTAATATACAAATTTTAATTAATAAATTAATTCATCACTTTGCTACTTTTCAATATATGTAAATATAAGCTAAATATTAATCAATTTCATTGTGTTTTTGAAAATAATAATTTGTTGTTTCAAAGTTAATGCATTTATGTTGATCAATAAATCGTTTTTGTGTTTTCAATAGAAAATTTTTGAATATATAATTTACAAATCCAATCAAAATAATCCTAAAACCATTCAGTGCTCTAGTGTAATTAAGTCAGCAGGTGAGTTATTCACGGATCACTACAAACTAACCTCCAAAGGGAACGATCCCGAAAAAGAGTCTAGAATTGAGCTAGTGTACTACACAAAAGACGAAAAAGGTCTAATTAATTTAAATTTAAAAAACTTAAGAATAGGAAACAAAAGGTTTTCCTTTTCTTGCCCTCGCCAAACCTCTCAAATTGTTCTAACGGGGTAGTACAAGAGAACAGCATCAAATAAGGCCTGAAAACACTTGGGTGTTAATTGATGAGGGAAAGTGTTAAAGTTAACAACAAAAGGTTGTGTTTATTGAATAAATTTAAAGGGGTGGGAGGTTTGCGCGTGGCAACGTGTTGGTTGTCTATGTGGCTCGGACGAGTTCGTTAGCCAAAAATATCCAACAACCGGAAGTAGGTTTTTTGACCGGAAGTAACTATTTGTTGAGAGTTTTACTACGAGAATAAATTTTTTTTTAGAGTTGTTTCTAACAATATAAACATAGGATGTTATTCTGCACATTTTGTTTTTTTACGCGACCTTATAGCTCGCTTGGTTCCCCCAAAATCGACAAAAACTTAAAATACCATAAAAGTACCCAGTTCAAAGCCAAGTGATGCAAACTCGCGAGTCCACTAGGAGGAAAAAAAAATTACTAATATATTGCGTACACACAGACAGCTGTTCAACGCCTTCGTGAGTAGACCTTTTTCCCAAATTGTTGGTTGAAACCCTAAAACATAGGCCTATAAACTTAGTTTTGGAAATTTGCTCAACTCACGTGAGCGGTCCAGCTGCGTGGTCGATTTTTTTATACATACAGATATCACAAAAACTACGTCACAAAAAACAAACAATCTTTTACTTGTTGACTCAGTTTGAAGTTGTTGGAGAAATAACAAACGTATATACGTTAATATTTAAAATACCTTTATTTGATATTGGACTTAACTTACAAGGTTTTCTATTATTTTGTTCTTAGATGTAGTCTTTGTAAATAAGGATGAAACAGGAGGTACTCTCGAAATTTGTAAATTCTTCAAAACTAATTCCCACTACAAAACATGCGATTTGGATTGAAAAAAAAAATTTCCTTCGATTGTTTATGTGCTATATATCCGTTAAACCAGGTCTATAAACCAGTTAGTATGCATGCTATACGTACATAATTTCCCGATACACCCTGTATTTCAAGAATGTAGCACAAATTACAAGTTTAATGTATGCTAAAGATTTATGTATTTAAAACAACTTAATGGATGGTATTGAATATTCCACAT
This sequence comes from Philaenus spumarius, assembly GCA_018207615.1. Taxonomy (NCBI): domain Eukaryota; kingdom Metazoa; phylum Arthropoda; class Insecta; order Hemiptera; family Aphrophoridae; genus Philaenus; species Philaenus spumarius. Next base: position 19,447 of record JAGFPH010010634.1, on the reverse strand, counting down.
AAATCGTATTAGTTAATTGGTTACACAACATGTTATATTATGCTCTGGTACAGATAATTTACAAACCAAACAGTGATTGAAGTTACAATATTAGTTGAGCTATAAACATGGAGCTGACGTAGTTTAAACAAGGCTTCACAATTTTGTTGTTTGTGTTGACATAACTCTAAAACCGAAGGTCGGATTTTGATAAATAGTGAACTATATTGTCACGTCTATAATAATGTTACACTAAGGTTATATATGTTTGTTTATGGATACGTTTGGAGTAATCTAAATTATAAATAACACTTTTTGAATAACTTTATGCACTTTTAGTTTGAACATTAAAATAATCTTAATTGAGTTAATTAACGTTATATTTACTAGAATATGTAGGGAAAACGAATGTAATAACTGTGAAATAACATCACTGTGTTTTTTACTTTCTCCACCCTATACGTAGTATATGGAGAAAGTATTGTTTTCGTAAAAATGTTCGAATTTGAATTTTCAGTTGAATTATCTGTTTTGGTGCTCCCAGAACCCCAAAACATTGTTTAGTGCAATTATCTGTGTTGGTGCTCCCTAAACCCAAAAATATGTTTAGTGGAATTTTTGTTTTGGTGCTCCCTGAACCCAAAAAAGTGTTGTTAACGTGGTGTCTGTCTGTCAGTCTGTCAGTATGTATACACGACCAGAGTATACACTATACCAGTATGTATACACTATTGGTCCGATTTTCATGAAATTTCGTTTGTAGGTACTAAACCCTAATATCTCCAGGCATTTTTTTAATTTTTTGGAATTTTTTATTTTTAATGGTAATTTACCCCTAAAAACCCATAAAAAACGACAAAAATGCAAATTTCTTAAAAACGGCTCTAACGATTTTGGCCAAATTTTCAGTATTTATAGTGCTTAAGATGCCAAACAAAATGACACCACCCGCTTTTATCAAAACTTTGGCGTTTTATAATTATGGGGAAATGTTAAAAAATAAACAAGTTTATGTTGTCAATCAGCATCGCGGTGACGGCCGCACGGGGTAGCACAACGGTAGCGAGCACAGCCGGTAATTCAAAGGTCGCGCGATCGAATCCTGCCTGGGACAATAATTTTGTTATACGATTGACGTAGGTAGAATATTATTTTTTGTTTTGTTCTAAAAAGTAATAAATAAAATGATTAAAAACAATATTATTTTGACTACAGTAAGTTGGGAGAATGTTTGTGTCAGTTAACTGATACCGTTTTTTTAATATAATGTGTATATTGTTTCAGATGTCTTCCTTCAGTAATATTATTTACTAACTGGTATCTGTGGCTTCTCTCTCGGATATGATTAGTAAATAAAAGGACTATCTACTAAATACTGTGCCTTATAATTACACGCAATAAAAACAAGTATTTTAGATCCTATTTCCATGGACTAAGAACGCACAGTGAGTTTTTTCCCAAATCTGTTTATGTATCCCTTTTAGGTCTACGTAAATTGTTTGCAATGCACCAGTAAACTCTAAAAATCCTATTTTTCAAAAGTTTGTTACTCAAGAACGAACATATAAATTACAAATCAAGTTTTGAAGTGTATTTAACATCTATGAATAGATTCCACACTATTGTATACTGTTTTGATACATATTTAACTTTTAAACCAGCGTGTACAGTAAAATAAAACACAGATGATCTTGTCATAATAATCAGCTTTTGACCCAAATCTGTTGTTTTATTTATAATGGTCGCGGGTCAGGTCCGTTCACAAAACCCATATTTTTTTTTTTTTAAACGTACCCTAAATATTTGCAAGATAAAAAGTTGCCAAGATTAATCTCTGAAAAGTCCTCTACATTCAAATGAAAGTTTCGCCCAAATTTGTTCAGAATTTCTAGAGATTATCCCGGACAAACACACAGACCGACGGAGATTATCCCGAACAAACACACAGACCGACGGAGTTTATCCCGGACAAACACAAAGACCGACGGAGATTATCCTGGACAAACACACAGACCGACGGAGATTATCCCGGACAAACACACAGACCGACGGAGATTATCCCGGGCAAACACACAGACTGACGGAGATTATCCCGGACAAACACACAGACCGACGGATTTTTTTTAAACATGTTTAGGTTTTGGTAAAGTGTAAATAACCATATGAGCTTAAAACAAATTATTAATTATTAAATCACAGACACACACATCAATTTTAATTATATCTATATATGAATTGAAATATTATGTAGTACAGTACATACATTGTAAATCATTTACTTGATATTATATTATCATAAAATTATATATACATTTGATATGATATAGTTAAATACATTTAGTTTGATAATCTAAGTCCATTTATCAATTAATTATAACTTTTATTTTCTAACAAAATATATCTAAAACGCAGATAAAATTCAAATAATAACGCATTAAGTTATGTAATAATTTACATAAAAATTTTATTAATCAATGTATTTTGGAAATAAAATATTTATTTTAATACGGCCGTGTGATAAATTTGTTTGTGTCTAAAGAACTTTCAGAATGTTATTACTATATTTATTATTATTGTTCATGTTGAATAATTTCTAAATGCTGGACTGTTAAATTATTATAAAACGTTTTGTTTAATAACCATCATCGGTCCTGCAAGGATTCATTTTAAGAACCTAACCGGAATATACAAAATGTATTATAATGACCCAAAAACGGTGAATAATGTATAAAAAGTATTTTTAAGTTTTTTTTTATGAGTTTTGTATGTTTGAAAATTACATTGTGATGTCGAAACCTCGGTCAGGCGAGTTTTAGCTATAAACGATTGTTTGAAGCTTGGAAAACTAAAAGTTTTATAATTTATTTATTATGATTTGAAAGCTGATTAATTACTAGTCAAAGTGTGAGGTTATAGGAATAAAATAACTATTTAAAAGTATAATAGAATATTTTGTAAAAAAATCATAGATCAATTCTAATTTGTGTTGACAAGTTTATAAAACGAACAAGTGGATACATTTTATGGAGATTAGAAGGGCCAACAAACACTTAAATTTGGTGTTTATTATTTATTTCTTTGAATACTACTTCCTGGACCTTTATTGTAAAATTTTTAATTAATCTACTAATTTTCAAATGGTTATAGTAATACTATCTTATTAATAGGACCATTTGAAGGTTGGTAAATGAATTAAAAATGTTACTTATATGTATCGATTTGAAAAAAAGCAATATCCGTTGTGTTTAGTGATTATTTACGTTTAAAAATAAAAAGTGAATTAAACACTAAAAATATCGCAGAAAAAAAGATTTAATAACAAGATTGTCAGAACCCTCGAGTATTATTGAGAAGAAAGCATGTACTTCAAAAATAAGTATTAACATCCTAGGTGTACCTGTTGCAGGGAAACGTGTTTAGGTTTTGGTGTTTATAGTCAACCAAACTTAAAATAGGGGTAGAATAATAATAAAAATTTCAAACAATTTCAAATGGAATTGTATTTTTAGTACACTTGGTTGTACTTAGAATTATATATTTTTCATTCGTCCACAATCATTTAATTTAGGAAGTAATAATTTTGCTTTATTTTTGTTTTTTGACAAACTGGACTGGATATATTTACATAAATAACTTAATTCCTTGTACTGCTCGCAGTCCTATTACCAAATAGGAATGCGAGCAGTACAAGGAATTAAGGTAGGCCTATTTATGTAATAATGTTGAATTGACTACTATGCAAAAATACTAATGACATTATAGAAGAGACCATTAGATTACTATTTGGAGTAAAATCAATGGTTCTTTTTTAAATTGTATTAAATGATTATGTATTCTGACAACTCTAACAATACACACTATAGAATATTTAATCTTTGTAAAGAGCTCACTATTTCTTAGTGAATAAGTTCATGAAACTAGAAATGGACTAGATCTTAGCTATCATTGGTGCTATAGTCAACTGTTACCATTAAGGGTATTGAGAATAACTCAGTAAACGAGTATCAAATAATAATAAAAAGTGAGCTAATAAATAAATCTGTTTAAAATTTTAAAAGTGTTTTGATTTTCCACATCTAATTAGAGATGAACAGTGGTTAGGTTAAAATGATTATGTATGTTTGTATGTATATAATTTAAAAAATAACAATAAGTCACAATAAGTTTCTGTTTATTATTTGTAGATTTGAGAACTATCACTGTTCACTGTCCACTAATGTGGCATTCATTTATTATTGTTTAATATTGATGTATCTATGAATGTGTATCGTTGCCATTTAATAAAAGTAGAGTCTGCCCGGATTGAGATCAACCTTGACCTTGACCTTGACCTTTGAGCAGTGTAACGTGTGTGAGATGTTGACCTTGAGGAGAGTTAACGTGTGTGAGGTGTTGACCTTGAGGAGAGTAATATGGGCGTTGAGGGTGACCTTGAGGCGTCGACGCCGGCCACTGTTTCCGCCCGCCATCTTTTCTCCGCCATTTCGTTTCCGCCATCTTTTCTAAATTAAATTATTTTCTTTTTAAAACAGAATAAATCAGCTTTTCTGAGATTTCGCCATCTTTGCAGTCCCACGTGACCAATATTTATTTAAATTATTTCTTTTTATTTAAAAACGTTAGTACAGAAGGGTGATTCGAACCTATGGAGTTTGGTACGAGAAACAGACGCCTTTGCCGTTTGAGTCATGACGACATTTCTAGTTTACTATATTTAAGTTGAGTACATAAGTGTAACAGATTGCAGTGTTGTAATATTTGGGAGTATATCGCTGCCATTGTTGTAGCGCCCTATATGTACAGGGTGTTCCAAAACGACTGGGTGATCGGAAAGATGTGTACATACATTGTATCCTCAATGTTAAACGACGTCGCTACTTGTATAATCTGTCGCCACCTAGTTCGTCATCTTATCGATATATTACAGCCTTCTATATGTACAGGGTGTTCCAAAACGACTGGGTGATCGGAAAAATTGGTATATGCATTGTATCCTCGATGTTAAACGACGTTGCTAAATTTACAATCCGTCACCATCTAGTTCTAAATCTTGTTGAGATATCGCAGCCTAATATATGTACAGGGTGTTCCAAAACGCCTTTGTGATCGGAACATTTTGTATGTACATTGTAACCTCGATGTTAAACGACGGTGTTAAATTTACAATCCGTCGTCATCTTATCGCAGCCATTGTCGCAGCCTCCTATATGTACAGGGTGTTAAAAAACGACTGGGTGATCGGAAAGATGTGTATATGAATTGTATACTCAATGTTAAACTACGGCGTTAAATTTACAATCCGTCGTCATCTAGTTCGCCATCTTGTCGATATATCGCAGCCTCCTATATGTACAGGATGTTCCAAAACGACTGGGTGATTGGAAAGATGTGTACATACATTGTATCCTCAATGTTAAATGACGTCGCTACTTTTATAATCTGTCACCACCTAGTTCGCCAACTTATCGATATATTACAGCATCCTATATGTACAGGGTGTTCCAAAACGCCTGAGTGATCGGAAAAATTGGTATATGCATTGTATCCTCGATGTTAAACGACGTCGCTACTTTTATAATCCGTCGCCATCTTATCGCAGTCATTTTCGCAGCCTCCTATATATACAGGGTGCGTCAAAATTCGTAAAAGCGGTAATATTTCATTTATACGAATAATATAATGTAATATTAAAAGATAAAACGGAGTTATCCTAACCTAGTTAGTGCGTGTGGGGGTGTGTGTGTGTGAGTAACACTTATCTTCTATATACAGGGTGCCCAAATTGTTAAAAGCAGTAATATTTAATGTACACAAACAATATAACGTATTATTAAAAGGTATCGACAATTTAAGTTATCTCATCCCAGTTAATATGTGTGTAACACTTTTCTCCTATATACAGGGTCCCCCAAAATTCTTAAAAGCGGTACTATATAATTTATACAAACAATATAATGCATTAATTAAAGGTATCGACAATTTATATCAACGCCGTTAATATGTGTGTGGAACATTTTACTCCTATATGTACAGGGTGTCCCAAAATTCTTAAAAGCGATATTATTTTTATACGAACCGTTGAATGCATTATTAAAAAGTATCGACAGTTTAAGTTATATTTATCCGGTTAGCATTGAGTGTGTGTAACACTTTTACTGCTATATACGGGGTGCTCCAAAATACTTAATAGTGGTAATATTAAAAGGTATAGGCAATCTAAGTTATCTTACGCTTTTTTAGTGTGTGTTTGTATATGCATATATGTAGTTCATCGGTCAGAACATAACAGTAAATATTAACTTAGAATAATATAATGTGTGATCAAACATATAACAATGTGTTGTAGAGTATGAGAAAATGATATAAACCGAACTTGACCAAGCCTAACCAAACGAACTTTCGTATATAACTTAACCAAACTTATTCGAAATCCCCAAATTATTATAGTGTATTGTAAAAATTGTACCCGAACTTAACCGAGCTTAAACGAACTCCCAAAATTGTTATAGTGTATAGTAAAAACATATAACACACGGCTGGGTCTAACAGGGATTGATTCGGATAGGTATAAATTATTATGTACAAGTACCTTATAGAGAACGGTGTTATGACGATCTGCCCGTAGAAACACCAAAACATAACTGAGGGTAACCGATCTGTAAACATAGCGTTATTTTAGCAAGAAGCTATGTTGTTAATAATTAACCGTGCCTAAACAGCAAACAATAACCAAGAAGCATTTATTGTTAACTAACACAACGAATCCACTACGGTTAGGTTAACCCAACCTAAACCTCAAACCTTAACGTGGAAACCTATGTTTCTACTAACATGGACAGACATTGTTTTTATAGGAGTCTATGTCGTTAACTAACCTAAGACGTAATGTTATGCAACGTAGTAAGTGTCTACTAAAAATAATCGACCTATATTGTTCTAACCTAAGCTAAAAACCACAATAGCAATTGTTTTTATAGGAGTATATGCCGTTACTAACCTAAGACGTAATGTTATGCAACGTAGTAAGCTTCTACGAACCTAGTCGACCTATATTGTTATAACCTAAAAAGCACAACAGCAATTGTTTTTATAGGAGTCTATGTTGTTAACTAACCTAAAACGTAATGGTATGTAACGTAGTAAGTTTCTACGAAACCTATTCGGCCTATATTGTTAACTAACCAAAGCTAAAACACCGCATACCTAGCCTACATAGGAGAAATTACTTAATAGCAAAGGATTATATTCGACCTATATTTTTAACTAACCTAAGTCACACTGATTTAAATAAAAATCCCGAACCACAAAACAGGGAACAAAAACAATAACTAAACAACTAAATTGTAAGTTATGTTACGTTACCCTTATGTACATTTCGATGACATGGTCATCCTCCTCAGAGGGTTTTAACACTACTAAAGTATACAGATAATATTACAGAGCTATGTGTACCAGCCCTCCCCCCACTCCTACCCATACCGGTTAATCCAAGACCGACCTGGTGGGGGAATTGGAAGAGCCACATTACTACAAGTATCTACAGTCAAATAAAATAAAATAAAAATAAAAAACCAAAAACATGTTATTTTTTTAATGAGCTATTTAGTTATTTGTTTAATTTAACTAACCTAAGCTAAAAACCAAGGCTTGACTTTGCAATGGAGATAAAGTTGGCCGGAGGTGCCCACGTAGCACACATACGAAAAAAAGACGTCGTTTAAGGGGAGCGCGTATCCAAAAAATTAAAAAAAAATCTAAAATTATTTTATTTGTTTTTTTTATTCCTTGAAGTATTCTCTTTAAGAAAATATAAGGGTTTTTGGCCAAACAAATTTTTTAGCTGCTAAAAGAAATTAAAACCCAAACTAAGCCACGCCTATGAGCTCGCGTGAATTCCTGAACATAGACCTACAACAAACTAATATATTGCACATTCGGGTAAATTATGTTTCTGGTGTTTGTTGGTGTTGGCAACACTGCTAACAACTCAACTGCAAGCAGCTGTGTTTGTATTATTTACTGCTGAATGTGTCAATCACGCTAAAAAACGAATGGGTACGCGGCTGAAAATTTTGAAAAAAGGATTTGGGAAGCAAAAATTAGAAGACGGCAAAGGCTTAGGTGGTCGAAACAGACTGACAGATAAAGGAATTTATAAATTACAAGAATATTATGGTTTGGCAATAAAAAGAGGAGGCTCTGATTTGGAACAGATGAAAAGAAATGAGTGGGCTACATATTTTCATAAAATATCAAGCGATGAAAACCCGCAGCACAACTTATGCCCCCCCTGACCTGACACTTGGTGTGGTTACAATAAAGCTACAGATAACCACCTCGAATATAAACACAAAAACAAACTACCTTATGAAATAATGGTTTTAATCAAAAAGATTTATCAGGACCTGGCAGACCCAAATCTCTTAAAAAAGTGCCTCCACCAAAAAACCCAAAACCCAAATGAGAGTTTTAATAACGTGGTTTGGACAAAAATCCCCAAAAATGTTTTTGTGAGACTTGACACTTTCAGATTAGGTGTATATGACTCTGTGTTGAGCTTCAATGATGGGTTTTCAAGTAAATTGGCTATTTAAAAACTGCTAGGCCTACAGTTAAGCTACAAAGCAGTAAACACGGTTCGCAGTTTTGACATATTGCGAATGAAAAATCCGACAAAGCGGCCGAAAACATGACCCGAGTAGCCAGAATTGCCAGAAGAAAAAGGAAAATGGACCTGGAAGAAGAAGAAAATCAGGCAGAGGATCTAGACTATGGTGCAGGGATGTTTTAACAAGCCACACTCATCATAAGGTAAAATCTGACCTTTAACGCTAATTTCCCGAAACTTTAGTTTTTATTGACGCAGGTACATTTTTCTCAGTAAATATTAAAGATAAAAGGTTGAAATTTTGTCTGGTCATAATTTATACTGTTTTATACAAACACATGCAAAATCAAGGCCATGTCTGAACATTACCCCAGTGTAAAAATTTTAAAGTCTATAAAAAAATAGTTTTTTATAGTATTTTTTTCAAAAAAATAAAAATTTATGATCTAGTATTTTTCAAATGGTTAAAGAGCATGTGTTTGCTTAAAATGGTGTAAATAATGTTGTGTTAAATTTTCATATATGTAGCCCTTATACTTTTTGAGAAAAATGTACCTAAATGTGCTTAATTTAACATGGGCGGTATAGGAGTTACGCGCTCCCGTTAATGGGATAGATGGTAATTTAACGGTTATTCGTTAATTATTTTACGTCTTTTTTAACACGTCGGTTTTTCGATTGTAATTTACGTTGAAAAAACGTCGCATAGTGGGATATAAAGTTGGAAAACGGTTAGTGGTTAATTTTTGACGTTTTTTGTAACACGTCAGTTTTTTTGATTGTATCCTTAGTCGAAATAACGGTAATTTTCCGTTTAAGGGTAACGATTTTATTGAAAACGAAAACAGTCAATAAACGTCTGCTTGAGATCGCATGAAATATTTGTGTATTTTTAAATTAAGACATACAAATATTACTGGACAAAAACAAGAAGAAAAAACACACTCATCTCTGCACTCTGGAAGCTATTATACTGTTCATTCTGTTGAATTTGAATTTAACAGTTGGAATGGTTATAATTATGCATTCAAGGTAAGTTTTATAACAACTAAGTTAATAGGTAATAATGTAATTATTTAACTATTGCAATAAATAAGTTTTATTTTCATAAAACAAAATGAAATATAAACTAAACATTTTTTCGATGGTATTTTTTCTTATCTACATATTACGTAATTAAAATAATTAATTGTAGTTTATGTAAAATAATACAAAGTAAAAAGAAAAGTATTTTTCAGTAAGGTTTTTGGTAAATACGTATATAGCCTAGGCGTACGAATTTGTTAGACATGCAATTGCTGCTGGAATCTGAGGCCATATATATTTTTATGATTTATTGCTAATTATTTGGTCGGCCAAGTTCAAAACTGTAACTATATAACTGAGGAGTGAGGACGTTCTTAAGTTCCCCTCTTTGTCCTAACAGACCCAACTCAAGGGAGTGCCGAACCAAACCGTGGCGTAATGGTATATTATTATTTTGTACTCTCAGCAAGTTCAAAAGAAGAGAAATTTTTAGTGTTTTTATGGTGCTTTTTTGCATTTTACGATTTAAATACTGTGTTATTTACCGCTGGACCTTTTCCGAAGAGGGGTGTGCTTATTTTAAGTAATAAATAATATGTAGTCTATGCTTTTTTACTATGCAAGGCTGCAAACTTGATTCTTCAAACAGTGTTCCTATGTTGTGACTTGTGATAAGTATGGTACTCAAACATCTTTTTCGACGGGACAGTTTAAAGTTTTATAAAATTAATTACTCTTCGAAGTGTTAAATTTCAGGTAAGTTCATAGGCTACCTTATTCTAACATTTCAAAATAACTTGGTAAACTAGTTTGTGTATTGGCTAGGGTTTAATTATTTTTAGGTTATGGCGGTTTCAAAGTTTAATTAGATTATTAATTATATTAGTTTTTAAAAACTTATTAGATTTTATATAATTTGTAGCCTAAGTTACATAAATAAATATAGAATTATTTAATAATAACATCTTTCATGATATGGTGTACCTAAAGGCGTAGCCTACCATAAACAATAAATAGGCTAGTTAAATAGAAGTAGGCCTAGCCTAGGCTACTTAAAGCAATCTATGAATCTATGGCCTTCCTATTACAGAAATGTATGAAGTTCATGTAACTATATAAATAGAAAGCCTTTTCTTTTGTAGTATTATGGAATTTTCTTTATTATAAAATAAGCTAGGCCTAATAAAAATTATTTATAAGGTTAGGTTATTATGTAGATTAGTTTTATAGCTCAATCATTATTATAATTTGCATTACATGGTTTATTACACTTACTAGCTAACAAATTACAATAAGTAGTAAAATTTTTGTTTTGTAACAAATTCTAGTAAGAAAACATGGAAGCAATTACTTTTATTAACAAAATTCTGCAGCTGCAGCTGAGTTATGGTTTAAGGTTTACCTTCTTATCTAGATTGAGGTACCGTACTAGCCTAGTTGGCAAGGTTTTTCGGCGGAAGTTTACTATTCGACCCTAGGCTAACTTATGATAATATAAATGCGAGAATAATAATAAAAAAAATCTTAAAAGGTTCTAACCTATAGTATTTAGTCACAGTATGTTTACCTGTAGGGCCTATTCAACATTTAACAGTAGAATGTAAAACAACGCCGTTGTCTGCAAAAATACTAGCCTAGGGTCGAATAGTAAACTTACGCCAAGAAACTTACAAACTAGTTTTATCGTTTATCGGGATAGGCTATGTGAAAATATAACTTTTTAGCAGACGATTAATATAAACAGAGTACCGTAGGTCCTACTTATAAATAATTTTATCAATATTATTTTAAGACAACACCGGATTACAACCTACGCTCTAAGAAATATACCGGTAATGCAATTGTATTACGGTACCATATGTATGGGGTAATAGCTTGGTTTTAATGTTATACACACAATATATCCCATTTATAATAAAACAAAAACATAAAAAATATCATCAAATGTAAACAGTTGTATAATTTTATTGCAGTTAATACTTGCGCTAAACAAATGATCCAATTAGGCTTATATTACCATTATTATTACGTGCTATCATTGACTATGTAAGCATAGTCAATGGTGGTATTGTATACATACATAATATTCAATTAGTACAATATGATTAGGTTGGCAGCACTAATATCTGTCCATAAAAAAAAGGTCGTCAACTGCAAAGATATCAGAATCGTGTTGTAAACTTTCGCCGATGTTATAATGCAATAATGAATCAGTGTATGATTTACCAACTAGGCAAGTCTCTTTTCAAATTTGTTACCTTTGGGATCAAAATTATCTAATATTTAAAACACCTGGGTTTGAGCTGTAGTATCTTACTGATAAGTAGCAGATAATATAATAGCCTACCTTGTACTAGCACTATGCAAAATTTACTGCTATAGGCCTAACTATGTTTACTACTTTATATTGTAGGTTAGTTATATTATGTATAATAGTCACCATTAATTTATGGCTATGAATGACATAATTTTTATTTGTTATATATAACCATTAGGCTATTTATAAAAAAACCAAACTTGCAACCTACAAAAAATGACAATTGGTTGTTGTAGACAAATTCTTAATTAATCTGGCAGCTTGATTCTAAATGATAATTAATTTATATAAGAAAAAAGTACTGTAGTCAAGATAAAGTCAATAAATATCCAATGTAGTGTGTAAATATCCAATATTCTCTATTACAAACTAAAACTTTGTCATTATTTGTTAAAAGATTTATTTGAACAGACATGAGCTACCAATACAAGATATTGGCAAACTAACATTCGCAGCATTTAGATTATACAATAGACCTATGTAGAATTTGCAAAACTATTCCGCAAAGAGTGTCGAAGAGAAAATACAAATTTTAAGATTTAAACATAAGGTAGGCCTACAAAACATAAAAACTAGGCGTAAAAAGATACAATCTATATAAGTAAAGGGATGATATTCTTGACATTTTTGTAACCCACAACAATATCAGATTTTATATAAACATTTAATTCACATGCAAACGATATTATGATTTCTTAGATATTTAACTACATAATTAATTATTATAAAACACTATTGATATCAAGCTCTCGGCATCATCCCCAAAGTATTATAGGCCTACTTATTTAATTTACGGTATATTAAAAGTAAAATTAAAAGACAAACTAATATTTATACCATAGGCCTACTAAGAATGTATAGGACAAAATTTGAATAGGGCCTAGTTCAAAGAAAAAGATATTTAATATAATAGGCCCTAATAATGTATGGTTTTTATAACCAAAAACATACAAAAACCGGATTAGAATTAAATACTGCAACTATTTTGCAATATAGATAGATGTCGGTAATGTAAAAATTCTGCATCTATTTTCGAGTACTGTACTGTAATGTATTATTTCATTGTAGCCTACTTAAAATCATAAACACATATATTTCTAGACCTATGTATGATAACAATCTTGTAAAACTTATATGCCATTCCAGTGGTTTTGTTTATTTTAGCTCAAACCTAATTAATAATGCAACCTGATTAGTTTGTTTTATTATCAGACCAGTGGCATATTTTGATTAAATACTATGTATTTTTATGTTAAATAATAGTTATACAAAAGCACAAATTTATCAATTTTGATAGTTTTAATTACTTTTGAAGAATAAGGACTATATTGGCAAAAGCACTAAAATTAATATGTAATAAAACTTAAGTGATTTCAGTGGAAATATTTTGTTTTAGAGTGATTTGTTGTGTGCTGTGGAAGACCAAGAAAATGTAGTATAACATGTGACAGGAAGCCACAAAGGGTTATGAAAAAGATTCTGAACTGATGTGGCTCGAAATTATAATTTTGCAGGATGAGCATCTAAGTTGTCTTCCAAAAGTTGAAGATTGTTTCCTTCATTGTAGCTAGGTATGTACCACATCTTTATGTGAAGGTTATTGTAGTACTGAATAATATAGGCTACTCTAGCTAACTTATTCTTACTTAGGAAATTAGGTTTTTGAAGAAAAAAAACTATGGTAATCTCCCCTCATAAACACTCTGGTAATAGAACTAAAAAAAAATTAAAAATCAATTTCTAGGCTTGAAATCGTATAGGCATATTATATTGTTTTATTAAATCTTTAATCGGTATATTTGTGTATAGCTTAGTCATATGTACTGTCAATTTGTGATTTAACACTAAAATTGCCCAATTAAAAATAAGCTCTTTTATTCTCAAGAAATAAAAGAAGTAATTTAAAGGTCTAAATTATATAGGTAATAGTGAAATATTTTTACAAATAATAGTTAAGTAATTTTGTACATTAACCCAAACATGGACACGATCATAGAAACTTTACCTAATTATTTTATAAGTATAAAATTATAGATATCTAAATTCCAAGATGAAACCTAAGGATCTATATCGCTTACGGAAGAATGCTTAAGGGTCTTCTATACATTGCGTAAAACAGCAAAAATATGCACTTCGTACTAACGTGTTTCGGATGCCGTTTTTCAACGTAAAAAGTTGTGAAACATCTTTAATTGTTCTTAAAGTTTATATCTCATAATTGAAGGAAATCGACGGCAACTTCTTTTAAAACAGTTTAACTAAGTAAAGATTTATTATTTTTAATGCATTTTTTGGGAGTTATCAGCAATAAGTTTCCATATTTTAAGCTAAAACACGTAAACAATATAAAGCCTTCTCTATAACTTAAAGTAGTTTCCCAGATTATTAATTAATAAATAGAATCCGAAACACGTTAATACGAATGCATGTTTCAACGATTTTGCGGTTTGAGTCAGACCTTTTTATTAAAATCATACTGTACACTCGGGAGTTTTCTTCAAGGTAAAGAAGAGCCTTAAAAGATCTTTAAAAGTTACATTCAATGCAATAAATGGTATGGTAGGGCTACGATACAAACAAAAAATAACGTAAGTACTTAATGTACAACTTAATTTACAAAATAAACGTAAAATTAAACTAACCTACTTATTATGAATAATTTTAATGAAAAAAAACAATTTTTGACTGAATACAAAATTTGCTTTCTCAAATACTATCATAAAATGGTTTATTAGGCTACAACAGCAGTTGGACTGTACCATGGCGCCCATACCTATGAGTAGAAGGTTCAAATACTAAAATGAAAATATGTGTATTATAAATTATATTAAATTATTTTTATTTTAAGAGATTTATTTAAAAGTAGTATTAAATAAAAATGGTTTAGCACTAGAATATGTTTTAAATGTTATGCACCATTTGATTTTAAATATACTTCTTTAATTTTTTACAAGAGTTTAAGCATTTTAGCTGCTGGGTCCTAGCTACTTAGTGGGGCCTCTAGGCGCGGTGTAGGTTTGTGTGTTCATTTACGGTGTAAAGGTACAGACTCATTGCTATGTGGGTTCATATTTCGTCTGAAGAGCCAAATTTACTTCCTAAAGTTTTAAATTTTTTGGTGGGGTTCATAAATTTCCCCGGACGGACCCCTTTTGTCGAAGGAGGGGAGGGTATCCTTGATCTAGCCCCTACAAAATATCCTATTTGCTCTAATCATGTTAATATCCCAAAAATATGTCATTTAGATGAATTTATTCAAACCAATGTTTCAATCATATTTATAAAAATCATATTTGTTAAATTGTTTTCTGTCTTGAAAAAAAGTTTAGTATGGATATAGTACAGTAAACAAAATAATATGTATAGTTTACAAATTATTTTTTAATATTATTTCCTGCTTTTGTTTACAGGCAAGTTTTTGTATAGAGCTATAATCAACGATCTATTTTTGTATTTACGAATGGTATTTTGAACCTGAATAGTTTCTTTTTCGTGTTGTGTAACTTTATAATAAGCTTTAGGAACTGAAGTCTACTCTGCAGCATTTCTTGATTGTTATATCTATAATTTAGTTTACCTTTTACTAGTATAACTATTATTGCATATTTCTGTTACAGTTTTCGTACAAAGGCTATGAAAAATAAAGATATTGCGATCCAGCTCAAAATAGAAGAGGTTATGAAATATTGGCTAAAATATGCTCCATTAGGGGTAGCAAAAGAAAAAGTAGAATTGTCTTTAGTTGAAACATTAAATGTTTAAGCATTTTCACAGTAAATCTTTATTGACCCATCTATATTGGACTGTTTGTCTATTTTATACTCAATTTGTCAACTTAGGATCTAAGATTGTTTCATTCATAGCAATAATTTTACCTACATTTAAATATAAAACACTTTTAAATATGGTAAACATTGAGTGAACAGTACAAAAGTTAAGAACAATAAATTAGTTTCAATTATAAAAATACACACAATAAATTAAACATAAAGGTAACAAATTAATTTCAATATTTTCATTTCAAACGGTTTAAAATAAATTGTTATATGCCACACCAAAAACCTGAAAGTTAAATAATAAGAAAAGAAGAGGAGGCATTCTCCTATGGCAAAGTCAAAATATAGTTTTCTTGAAATGTAACGTCTTTTTTTACAAAAAACTAGCAAAGATATAAAATTTGTGATATTTGCGTAATTGCAAATAACAAATTCTAAACAAACACATACTAATTGTATAACCAAAAATTTTTATCTCAATAATAACACAACTTAAAGCAAGTAGCCTATTGTATAAGAAACTTTAAGTATCATACAATTATAAATTTATTTTTTTGTTTAACTGTATTCATTAGATAGAATGTATATTTGGAAAAAGACTCTAATAATAAGTTTCTTAAAATTATGACTATATATTTTTTTCAGCT
This sequence comes from Philaenus spumarius, assembly GCA_018207615.1. Lineage (NCBI taxonomy): Eukaryota > Metazoa > Arthropoda > Insecta > Hemiptera > Aphrophoridae > Philaenus > Philaenus spumarius. The sequence continues at coordinate 3,094 of JAGFPH010010634.1, read as the reverse complement.
TAAAGTCATGTCTATTTGGAGCACCTATTAAAAAAAATATTGAAGGTAATAAAATATGTTTTATAAAATGTAGCTTTAATTTATTTTGTATTCCCATGTTCCTTTAATACTAATTCGGAGGCATAGTAACTGAGTCAGAAAAAATATAATGTTTAATTTTTGTTCTTTTTATAATTTTTCTTAATACATTTAATGTTTTTTAAATTTTTTTTAAAAATTTGGGTATAAAACAAGAAGTAAAATGTTAGTTTTAAGAAAGTAATAGTTGCAAAATTCATCATATGTTTGTTTTTGCCTCACTGAACCAAATATGTTATATAAATACCTTTAATAGGTATGTTATTTGGTAAGGATGTATTATATAAATACCTGAACAATAGGTAAAACGCGTGTCATCGCTTAAACAGTGGCTAAAGAAAGGACTGCTAGCAATAATCATGCAAAACAAAGGTATTTATATAATAATATGTATATTTTTTTTTTTTCGCCATTCCGAATATTGATTTATTATCTAAATCTTGTATTTATATAATACAAATTTACTATATATATATTTTGTGGAAATTTTAAAAGTTGATTAATTATGGCATTGTCAAATTTGATTTGTTTGACTTTATTTATTTACTAGGGGAGACCCCTTGGTGCTCCGCACGCCAACCCCCAATGGAACCCTCTAAAAACATATGTTATGTTTTATTTATAATAAAGGTGTAGGATTAATAATAACCTCAAAACTAAGATGGTAAATGATGTTAAATGTTCAAATTAAATTATGTCTTATATTTTATAACAGCAGTTGTAATAATAATGGTTAAAAAACCAGCAAGGCTCTTTCAGGTCTACACTTTAAAACCCTAACCTAAAAGCTAGAAATACAAAAATAATAAATTGCTTCAAATTTTAAAATCAGCTGTCGATGGAAATATTGGAGCAAACAGCTGCTTAGTTATTTTATTCAATTGGTTGCTATGGTAATAAATGCAAATACATGTGTTGGTTTATCATTCTAGGCCTAACCTTTGAATTTTCCCACTAAATTTACAAATATTGAAATAAAAAAGGTTTTTTATTGAAATGAATTATATCCTATGTTACTCAGGGATAGTGTACACTATTTTTCAATCGGTTCAGTAGTGCCAGAGATACAAAAAAAAAAAAAAAACAGACTTTACCTCTTTATAATATTCGTATAGATTGCAACATTAAATGTAAATATCATACATTTATCCGGGCCATAGATAATCTACATTAAAGACTGACTTTAATAAATATACTGCAAAAAGTGGTAGGTATATATTTATTTTGAATTATGTATAGGCCTGAATTAAAAAAAAATCGCTATCAATTAAGATTTTATAAACTAACTGATGTAGGCCTACATTAAATGTTTCTTTTATCAATAAAATTAGTGAATTGTATTAAAGTTGTCTTTCTTTATGGTAGTAAAATGACTAATAAATGGTTGATTATTCCTTGGCAAATAAATATAACACGGTATACAACAATTAATTGGGGGATGTAATTATATAAATGAGGGAAATGCAATGTCTTTCCTGTTTAATCATATTTTGACACATATTTTTTTCAAAATATGACAAAATTTGAAAGCACTCTTTCCCATTTTAGATAATCATTCAGCAATAATTTGTATCTAGATTATTTTATTGACTGGAATCATTTTGTACATTTACTAGTCATTTAACCATTCTAATGGATCGTCATTTTGACGTTTTAGTGTAACGTCTATTTAACGTTCTGGATCACGTCTTTTTACCGTTCTGGAAGAACGTATATTTGCCGTTCTGAAATAACGTCTTTTTACCCTTATGGAGTAACGTCTATTTCTCGTTATAGAACAACGTCTTTTTACCATTGTACAGTAACGTCATATTTCCTAGTTTTCAACGAGTTTTTAGCTAAAATATGACATCTTAAGATGACGAGAATCCAACGATTTATTTACGGCACCTCAACAACGAGGTTTAGACGTCTTTTTACCTAATCTTTAACTATTTTGCAACGTCTTTTTAACTATCTTATCGCTGTGACATTTGGGCGGAATATTGACGTACCATTAAAACCGTTTCTTGACGTTTCGGCTAAACGTGTTTTCCACGGCAATATGACATGCTTGTGCTACGTGGGTTATTAGTTCAGATTCAACATCACTTTGTTCCCTTTCAGTATCATGTTCACTTTCTTCAATACAATCCGGGTCAATATCACTATCGTCTACAATATCGTTATCAAGTTCATCTTCTAAAATTTCGTTAACTAAATCAGTCAAATATTCATTAAATTGTCTTAAGCTTGATCTACTGTCAAAAACAGGCCTTCTTCGAAAACCATCACTACGGGATGGTCAAAACAATTTTTTTAATAAATATTGTTCTTTATCCAACATAAAAATTCTAATTTCAATTAAAAGACAAACAAAATTTTTTTTTTTTAATTTCTACGAGTTTTTATTGAATCTTGCCGACCAAGGTTTCGCCCGTGACGGCATTGACGAGGCAGCTTTACAGACTAAAGAATTATTTAAATTCTATTAATGAGGCAATACAATTCACTATGGAAATAGGGCAACACAATCAAATAAATTTTCTTGACCTCACCATAAAAATTTACAATGGGAAACATAATTTCAGTATTTTTAGGAAACCTACGTTTACGGACAATACCATACATTCTTCATCTCAACATCCTTTTAATCATAAATTGTCCGCCTTCCATAGTATGTTGCATCGTCTAATTAACATTCCCATGTCTAATAATGACTTTGATTTAGAATTAACTTGCATCAAACATATTGCTAAGAATAATGGTTATGATATTAAACTTATAGAAAAAATGTTGAAAACTAAATAAATAACCAGGCTAAATCTCTTATATTCCCAATAGATTCTAATAAAACCGAACCAAAATGGCGTAGAATCAACTACATTGGTAAGGTTAGTTATGCTGTTGGAATCTTTTAGAAAAGAAAAATCACTGTAAACCAGCCTTTTATTGCAAAAACAATTTAGGGAAAATGCTAATAAATTGTTAAGACAAAATAGATAACATGAAAAAATGTGGTGTTTATAAGCTAACT